>JABCMJ010010772.1:0-71471 GCA_014822125.1 Arbutus unedo | reverse complement strand
TGCATGCTTCTTGGGTTAGTGTTTCGGGTATGTTTTTCGCTGAGTATTCTGTACTCATGGAGCAATTTCTCTGCCCCTGGCATTCATGCCAGATGAAGAAGTGCAGGAAGAGAGACCACCCGAGCTAGAAGAGCCGGGCTTCGATGCTGAAAGCTACGACAACACATGGCTACCGTACCCATAGTAGCTCTGTTCTTTATTTTGAATTCACAATGTAAACCCGGAAGGGGTATTTTAGTAATCTTGTCAAGCTTTTGTCAACAATGTTTTCAATTCATATTTCAATTTATGAAGTTATATTTACATGGCATTAAAATATTTTAATTAATGTTCCGAGCAATCGGGGCGTTACAGGTTTATATTATCAAAATTTGATCAGGAAATGAGAGGTCCGCATTTTAGTAAAATAAGGGATCCCTTATTAGAAATGTTCTATGTATGTATATGCAAACGTGTGTATATATGTGTATGTGTTGATGTGTGTATATATGTGTATTGTGTGTGCATATGCATACGTGTTTATATGTAATAATACTGACAGGTAAAGAATTGATGGCTGAACAAGCCTAGCTAGCTTGGTCTTTCGTAGTTTGCTCAGCATCACATCCACAATTGTCTTGGTCTTCTCGGGCTGTTATGGTTTCCTCTACTTCACCAATTGGCCTTATGTGGTCAATGTAAGTGGCTCCCTCCTATTCATAAGGAATCTCATTTCGACAAGAATACTTCTAGCAAAAAGAGTACTCTTACTGGAAATGTGCCATCTAGAGGGTGAACTAGAGTGGATTAGGCTTGCTCTTGCACTAAGTTAAGAATTCCTAGACTCTTAACCGATTATGACACCAAAATCTTATCCTAACTTGTGAGAAATAGATTCTAGGTAGGATTCGAAGACTAGGAGGAATATAAAAGCACACTTTGATTTGGAAAAAGGTTCAACATTATTATCTTACTTAATTTCGAGCATATTCACTCACTTTCATACACAAATAGTCTCTGACTTAAGCATCGAGGGGTGTTGGCCTACATCATAATAGTGTCCTAATTTTTGTTGCAGATTCTTAATTCGAGGAGGTGTTATCAAACGCGTTATTAGTAGGTACCGTCTATGGAAAACAAATGTCACCTTGACATTCCCAAATAGAATTCTTACTTTTCTCATTGATAACACGTTTGATGATTCGAGCTCGGTCAATGGCCAACCAAAGGGACAACGACGTTTGCGATGCGGGGGTCAGAACGGTGACAATGTCCCTCCGACGCATATTAGGACAACAACTCACCACATGAGGTTTAGAGTGAGAAATCTCGTAAAGACCCATTTTTTTAAATAAAATAAATCGCAAACAATATTTTTTTCAAAACTTAAATTTTATTTCACATTAAATATTTAGTTTTGTTTTTATTTCGCATACATTTTCATGAATGTCGTGTAGATCTTGCACACACCTCGCATGCACACACGCATACCAATACATGTCATACATTCTTATGTCACACGCAGACACACATGCATGTACGCACATATTTCATGCATGTTTGAGTATTCATCCCTACACATTTATGCTAGTAATGTATAGGTATGAATATACATGTACGATACTTATTTATACAACACTATACATACATTATACATATACTTTCATCCCATCACCTTTATCATAAAGCAAACCCTAAACTAAAAACCAAACCCCTAGCCCTAAACCACCATGGTTTGGCAAAATCCCCATAAATCTTCCACCCATCACACCACCACCTTATCCACCCTTATCCTATCAGATTTGCACCTTTTTTCTTCCATCTTTTCAGCCCTACAACCACCCAACAACACTCCATCAACCCCCACCATTGATTCACCTCAAAATCTCTCCACCCTTGATCATGTCTCCCGTCACTCTTGCTTGCAAATTGGATCCTTGGCTTTCATTCCCCTTCACTTTTGAGACTGTCAAAAAGGTAGAGAGAATGAAGGAAAGAGTAGTGGTTATGGAGGAATCCTAGAGGACAGTGAGAGACCCACTTTAAGGAAAATCTTCAAATTCAACCAATCCAATCCCGAGTCCCACTTTAGAAATAAGTTCGACATCCCTTCTACTCTATTTTAGGTGTTCTAAACTCAACCTCGAAGCTCCACTAAGAACTAATGGTGAGAAGCCGAAGGTTGAAGATGAAGTTTAGAATATTCTACCGATATAGACCATTCTTCTACCGATAGAGACTACGTTTTCTTGAAAACTTTTGATTGCCATATTAAATTATTACACTTTCAATCTAGGTTTAATTATACCTTATTTTAAGCATTATTATGTATATATATAGGTTAAATTATTACCCCACAAAGCGTGATTAGAAATTTAAAATAAAAAAATAAAATTCCAGAGGCCCTACCGGTCGATATCTCCCTTATACGTGTAGAGAGACTGACTATCAACTTTTGCGTTATGGGATTATTACACTTACACCCATAGGTTTACATGTTATTTTGTTAAGTGTTTTTATAGAGTTTTAAATTTCAATTTACCCTCAGAAAATATTTATAGATGAGTCCTTAGATCTAAATTACAGATCTCACCCTCTAGTTTCCTTAAATTATAGAATTACCCCACTAGCTTCATATCCAATTAATTTTCATATTTTATATTACTCTATCTGTATATTTGAAGATTTGAACAAACATATCTAATACCTAGAAAAAGATTTTTCTCATAATCTATGTTATATAGTGGGTGTTTCAGAGTAATTTTGGAGGTATTTTTGGGATTCTAGGAATTTCATTTTGGAATCTTTAGGTGTTTGGAATTCTGATTATGGGATTCTGATTGTAGGATTCTCAAAACAGGCCTTTAAAGTCACAATATCAAAAGTAGATCCAGAACTACTTTTGAAATTCTGATTTTAGATTCTAAAATTTTGTTACAATTTTACCTACAATTGCTTACCCACAAATATAATAATTTAATTATACTACCAAACATTTCATAGATTTATAATCTATTTTATACAATTTTACCAAACACTTCACAAATTCTAATTATGAATTTTTAGAATTTAAAATTTCAAAATCCAAAAGCATCTCAAAAAATTTCTCCCAAACAACCTCATAGTATTGCATGGATTTTTTTAATGAGAAAGACTTTGAATACAACAAGTGAAGGGAATTGGTAGGTTTGCCAATGATTAATGCACTAAAAAGTCACATTTGATCTTTTTTGGTTGTCTCCAATACCATTTATTTGATCAATTTTGGTTGCGTTATTTAAATTTTATTTTTTAACAAAATTTAAAAGTTTACTGTTAATTTAAAAAAAATATTTTGAGATTAACTGTGAAATCGAAAATTTAAAATAAAAATTTTTGTTAACAAAAATCTGCAGAAAGCTCGCAAAAATTTTTTTATTTTAAAAATAATACTCATTTCCTTAGAAAATAAGAGAAAGAGAGAGCGCATTAAAAATGACAAAAAAAAAATTTAACACTTAATTTTAAATTTTTTGTGCAACACTTATAATAAACATCTCAGAATATTTTTTTTAAAAATTATTTAAAAAACACTCAAGCGAACATAGCCTTGCTTTTCTATTTTTTCATAAATATCAATATCACTTCAATCGTAATTGGCTCTACTGAGATAATTCTTTTGATAGTAACAAATATTTATGCCCGTGGGTTTATGCTGGTATATATTTGTGCAAATAAATATTATAAATATACACATATATTCTACTTACCAAGCTCACCCCGACTTCAATTTCAAATTTCAAACCCTGGAACTCTCTACGGACTGCATATATTGGCCGCAAGAGTTTAATAGCGTTATCACAACACCAGCAAAATCTACACTAATCGTTTCGGACACCATCATTTTCAGATTATGGATCCCTCGTTATAAGCGTTCTCTCTCTCTCCAATAAAGAGGAATATACGCTGCCCCTCCAAGATTTGTTAGGGTTCTATATCAGCTGTTTCAGTGAGCGCGAGTCTGGGAACAAGAGCGTGGAGTTGGGCATTATTTTATAGGAAGTGTTATATTATAGCTAGAGATTAGCACCGGGGAAATAGCAGCAAAGAGATGGACGAAGAAATGGGGGAATCGATTGATCTGACTTTCAATGCGGTTGAATTGGACCTTGACTACGAGTTCGACGCGGCTCGTTACTTTGATTTCACGCGTGACGATTCGATTGCTGAGGCTTGTGAGGCCGAACTATGGTTCGAATCCGTAGGAAGCTATCCACCTTCTCGTGAGTGTTCTAAGACCAGTGGTTTCTTCATTTTTCATTCATTGCCACCTCTTTTGCTCATCTCTTGTCAACGCTAGCAGTCTGAGCTTGAGGCACCACTGAATATATTGGTTTCTCTTCTTTCTCCTCATATTATCTGGTGATATGTTAGCACTCTGCTTCCTTTGCGTGTGAATGCTAAGTGCACAAACTTTACTGCTATGCCATCGTTAAAGAGCTTCATAAATGAAAAAAAAAATTGGAGTCATTTGAGGGACACAACTTCTTAGAACATCTCCCTCCCAACTCCACTTCTCCAAAATGGTGACTGGACTCACCGCAACCATGCTCTATATTGTGTCTGCAAAATGGAAACTTGGACCGAAGTGTGTAAATTAGATTGAGATATGAGGGAACCCATTGAGTTTCGAAGAGGACTAAGCTGAGATCAACCCTTCCCTTCCCCCCTCCAATGATAGATGTTTGGTTGTAGTTAACATGAATAGTAACAAGCTCTAAAATCAGTTTCTTTATAGGAAATAGTATTTTGAGTTTCCAAATTGGAGAATTGGGATGCAGATGCTCTTAACTATCAATTACACAACAATCTCCTACAAGCTATCTCTTGGACTGCCACCAAGTGAAGGTGGGACCCATCAAGCTTGTGGATGTTGTTTGTAGCCTTGCGAGCAAACCATGCCATTATGTGTAACTACTAGGCTACCCGTGTCTACTGTGTATGTCAAGCCAAAGCTGTGGTTGAATGGAAAACATTGGAAGAGAATGTATGAAGCACAACAAAATTTTAGTTTTAGGTAGATTTTGGCGTTAAGGACATTGTAAATTACCCAAGCTTCATCCAAGATTCTCTGTTCGCTGCAAATGATCTTCAATGAAAAGTTCATTTATGAGGAACCATTTTGTCAGAACTGCAGCAGATTTTGATATCGAGTTGTACGGCTGAAGATGGGATATCTCATCTTGTACTCAGTAGATTTTATTCTATATTTTACCCTTTATGCAGTTTCATAGCCAAGAATCTTCTTGTTCTGTTAGCTCTAACTTCTTTATTTGTTACTTGACCTTTTTTCTGTTTCATGTTTCAGCTTTTGTAACAAGGTTGGTTCTCCGGGAGGACATCCTGCAGGAAACTGTTAATACATCCCCTGAGTCTAAACATTTGGTGAACAAGACTTTTCCCAATGGTGATGTCAGAAATAGGTTCGGCCAAGATTTTTCTTTAATCGAAATGACAGACGGAGGTATAATTTTGGCTTCCTCGAGTAATGTCAAGTACTGTTTTCTTTAGGTCTATAATGTTATTCAATGCTTAAGTTGAAACTGAGTTATAGGCCAATTCTTATGACTTGGATTTAGCATTTGCCTTTGTGCTGCTATTTTATTTTCCCTCTTACATTATACGTTGTCCCTTATCCTTATTTTCTCTTTTTTCACAGTTGCTCTTGTTGTCGTCTCCTCGGTGCTTTTATGCTGTCCATAGGTGGCACTGCAACATTATATTTTCCATTGTACCTAGTTTTATTACTCCAAATTCAGAAACTTCTTAACATCTGCATTTAGATGCATAGTACTTGGTCTAACGGCAAGATATTGATGTTTTCTATCACATTATCTTGCAAACTGCGAATTAGTGAGTGGCGGACTTTTGCCCAAGATATTGATGTTTCAGTTTCTTTTTTGGGTCTATTTAATATACAGTGCTTGTACTAGATCACTTGCTTGTAATCAAATTCCATTAATTTGGCTCTATTTTCTGTTGCGATTCTAATAGTGAATGCCTTTGTTCTTGCACAATTTCCTTGTAAGATTAACATTTTATAATCCCGTGATAAAAGTTAGTTCAAAAGCCAAAACCAAGACATCTGTGAAGCCTTCTTTTTCAAGGATCTCAACTTTAATGAAGCCAACAGCAAGTCAGTTAGCCAAGCAAAATCGACCTTGCAAAGTGGGTGATTTGAGGTGATTATCAAATTTTATTCACCTTTCATTGTTTGTTAAGCCGGTGTACAATGTTTTGTTGTGTTTCACAATATTGATTCAACTTTGGTGACATTAGGGCATTCACAATTCTCTGCTCTTATTCCTTTGCTTTTTTCTCTATTTTGTTTCTTGTCCAACATTGCTTTGCATTTTTTTCATTTTTTTATCAAATGTCTTTCCTCCGATTAGTTTCATCACAACAGAACTGCAGAAATTTGTTTCCTGCTCTTGTCTATGTTTTAATGTATTCATTGTGGTTTCTTCAAAAGAGGGAACATAATCATCTGCCTTTGCATATGGTGTTCTCATTTTCTAATGGTTGGATTACCTGTAAGTTTTAGGGTTCAAAAGTTGCTGGTTGATAGTAGGAAGAAGGAGAAAAGCTTGAATAATCCTTTTGGGATCGAGTGTCAAGCTGCTAAGAGACAAAAGCTTGAGGGAGGTCTCTTGCATAAGGTCCAAGTTTGTATTTTTGGTCCTTTCTCCCTTTTTCGTTGGACTTGTCTTTTTAATCACATCATTGAAGTTAGACGTGCTAGCTATTGAATTCTTTGGTGGTTATGCTTGGTTAAAAGAGCAAGTCAGAAGGTCTCATATCAGTTTTCTCTTTGTTCAACATTTCTATTTGTCGAGTAAATGAGTAACTATTGTTGACTCAATACTTTTTTTTAATGGACTGTGTTTTTTTTTTTTGTCGTATCCTTATATCTACTACTTGCCTTTTCTGCCCCTTTGGCCCAAATTTTGCATTTTATTCCTCTTCCGGGATGTCCCAAACTGGTGATTTCTTTGTGAAAATCAATGTTTATATTCTTATGATTGTAACTGTATAATAGAGTGTGGTTCAGATGAGTGCATTGATCAGGTAATGTAAATAAAGGAATGGTTATGGAACTCAATGATCTATTTGTTGAACGTGATTCTGCTGTATGTATATATATATATGTGTGTGTGTGTGTGTGTGTGTATGGAGGGGCAAAATTTACAGCAGACAGGGGGCCACTGGTTCTGTGTTAGAAACCCGGCTTACTAAACTCGAGGTCGTGTGTTCGAACTTGAGGACAATTATGGTGCACTATATAAAAGTTGGGTTTGTACCACTATACCCCTCCCAGATCCTCATTAATGGACCAAACTGGAAGTGATTCTTAGGGGTTCTACAAAGTTGTCTAATCATGAGTGGGCAGCATGTGGGTAACCTGTTTGGATGACAATGGTATGAGTACGCAAGTAACTGATCGTAAGTTGGCATCAGTAGCCAAAACATGTTTTATTCTACTCTTTTTTTGGGATGAATTTTAGATTATGTGAATTGATCTGTTCTACATTTCCTGACAAGCATTGACAGTTTTCTGCGTAACAGTTTACTGATGCAAAGCAACAAAGTGATTTGGTTCACAAGGCGCCTAAAAGGGTATGTCCCTCCTGTTGGAAACACGACTCACCTTTCAGCTTATGTTTCATAAATCTCCAACATGTTCTCATTTTAAGTCGCGTGTCTTGCATCATGCTCATAGTTCGAGCTCTATCTTCATTACTCATCTTATTTCACCTTAGATTAGTGGAATATCGCAGACATGTTTGGCAAATGGCTTATTCACTAAAGCGCAAGTTATGTCCGACGAAGCTAACCTCAAGGTCCTACAAAATAAATTGTTTACCATCCTAAACTTGTAACTTCTTGACAAAGGATGCTTGGCTTGGCTGGCTTTATGGTGCAAGAATGTTTTTGAATTGCTCCAACTCTTTTATACCAGTTCATTATTTAGTAGCATTGCTCTCTCTTTTTTCCTTCTCAAGTTGTTTTGGATCTGTTTATAGCGCATTCCCCTATTGTGTGAAATCCTCTATTCAACAAAATCAATTGGTGAAAATCTTTCATTCAAAATATACGGCATATGGAGTTTCTTTTTGGACCGGTATTCCCGTAATGAATTTGTAGTCAGAGGTAAAAGTGTTTAGGGTTTCTTACTTAACCGTCACACGCACATGATTAATATTTATAGTTTGAGTACAAAGATTGTAAACGAACAAGATACCCTCAAACCCATATTACAGATTTCTTCTTTTAGTGGGGACACACGAGGTCTTTTTTTCCTTCGGGGGTGGGGAGTGGAAGACGTTGATAAAATTTCACCAAATGATGGATTTTAGATCTGCAGTGGGTTCTGGCAAACGATTTTGCTCAATGGCAGATTTTAGACTTATGCTGGAGTTCTGGAAATAATTCTTTGAATGGTCTTTCAGGTTGGAACTACTGATGGAAACTCAGCATTTGCTAAGCTGAAGCTTACGAATCCCAGGGAACCTGATCTTGAAACAGCACATAGGGCGGAAAAGATAAGGTACTTTTCCTAATCTCTGTGTTTCATTCATAATTCGGTGAAGTAGACATAGATTTATCTGACAGGCTGACGAATCTGAATTTGATGTCAATTTCAGGCCAAAAGTTACAGCTAAACCTCAAAGTGCTACATCGACCATTCTTAGGTTCAAAGCACTTCCATTGAACAGAAAAGTCAGTTATGGTTGAAAAAAGTACCATTAGTGTGAAGTATTTCATTTTAGGTATGTTTCACTAAGATGTAGTTCTTGTTGCGTGCAGATTCTTGAGGCTCCTTCGTTGTTACAAGCCAAAAGAAGCATTCCAAGGTTGCTTGAATTTCAAGTAGGTTTGCACCTGTACTAATGTCACTGGTTTATGGCTAAATGTTTAGAGTAGGTTTTTCACTTGCAGACCGTATGCACTTTTTAGTGCTGAATATCTCTTCATAACGTTGCTTCTCAGGAATTTCACCTGAAGACATCAGAGAGGGCTTTGCAACATCCTTATGCTGAATCATCGTCCTTAGTTTCTGGCAGTAATACTGATAAGGTAAAGTGATTCAGTTTGATTTGTTTGCGGTAAAGTACTTCTGGAAAGAAGAGGGGGATAGTGTGGGGGATTGGTGGGCTGGAATGAACATAATATATCAACAGATGATATTTATCTTGCCATTTTGCCTCATGATGTAGTCCTTGTATTATTGTGATGGAAACTGATCCTTTGTTGGTCACAGGTGTTGCACAAACCCAGTGCTGATATAATTGCAGAAAGTGCAAACAGAGAATCCAAAAGGTATTATTTGGTGGATCCAAACTGATATCTTAAAAGCTAGGTTCATGTTTTGGTGTTCATGATTTCATATTTATTTAGTCCTCCTTTATCCAAGCTGATATCCAAACTGATCTCTAGGCTGCCTGCCGAAAGCGTAAATGATATAGGGCCTAGACCATGTTGAGAGAAAAACATTGTTTTGTATTCTATTTTATGATGATACAATCATCCCTTATATAGGGAGAGATGGAGTAACGAAAGAAAACATTACAATTAAGGAAATAATACAAGAAAGAAAACATTACATGTAAATAAAACAAGAAGGGAAATAACATTATTCTATGTAGCTATAGACTAATATTTGTTTCCCTATATAGATATACTATTATTGTATATAACAGAATATCCCAGTATAGATATTGAATGATATTATTTCCAAACGAAACACGCTAATACAAGTATCAAACGGTGTTTTGATTTTGATATAAAATGACTCAAAAATTGTAGACAATTCAGATCGCTCTTTCATAAGATAAAAGTATGTAACACGAGAGAAATCATCAAACAAAGATAACATAATACTGAAAACCAAAAATACTAGGCATCCATGTTGGGCCTAAAATATGCGGTTGAACTAACTGAAATGGATATGACACAGGACTCTCAACTCTGGGATAAAAAGACCTTCAACGATGGTTACTCAACTCATAGACTTCACATGACATGTCACCAAGATGGCTATAAGAAGGCACTAGACGTTTAAGTGTTTGCAGAGACAAATGACCAAGACGATAATGATGCTAGTATGGCGAAACCGAAGATTGGAAAGCGACAGAGCTACGGTGTATGTCATCAACGAGGTAGTATAAGCCACTACGTTCTACACCGTCACCAATCTTTCTTCTCGTCTTCAGATCCTGAAACATACAACTATTGGAGAAAAATGTGACGGAGCAATTTAAGGATTTGGTAATTTTACTCACAGACATAAGATTAAATGAAAAACGAGGAACATACAATACAAAATGCAAAGTAAGAGAGGAAGTGATAAAAATAGAGCCTAGGCTAGTAATGTCAGTGGTAGAACTATCAACTAAGATAATAGGAGATGGTTTACCAACCGACTAATGACTATAGAAAATAGTAGATGTACCAGTCATGTGATGAGGTGTACTCTATGAAGCACGGATACGAATACGATACGATACGATACGGATACGACGATACGTCAAAACCTAAAAAAGTAGGATAAGGATATGTCTGGGATACAGCTGTAAAAATTAATTTTTTTTATAATTATTAATCATGTACTACACATAAAAAATGAGTCTAAAGAAATAAAAATGTAGTTGAATTACTAATACTATTATACCAAGCATCAAACACAAGTCAATTATGCTTTATCAAAACTCAAAAGTCATTCATAGTAGAAAAAAAACAATCAAAAGTACTACAAAGCATCAATATATAATATATGCCAAAAGTCTAAACCAAGTTCAATTCCCAATCATATCAAGTTCTACATTTAGTCATCACTCATCATCAACTTCAATTGTATCCCCTTCACCTTCATCGGTGAATATCACAGTTTCCATATCCGGCTCATCAAGGGAAAGACTTGCAATTTTAAGTATACCGGCCCCTTCAAGTGAATCAAATGCATCTCCACCAACATCCCATAATTTGGTATCCCCTTCAGTGTATACTCGAGTTTTCCTTGATAGAAGACGAAGATTGTTATGCATATACACCAAATCTTCTGCTCGTTGCGGTGTTATTTTATTTCTTTTCATGGAAAGAATGAAAGAATAGGTACTCCAATTTCTTTCACAACACGATGAGGAACATGGTTGGCTAAGCAGCTTCAATGCTAAAGATTGTAGCGTAGGTGCGGGAGATCCATGTGCAAACCACCAAATAAGTGGTTCTAGTTCCCCTCTGTCACTTCTTGAGTCAAAATCTCCAAAATTTTTCAAGCAACCCGAAAACTTTGCATACTCTACATTGACAACCCTTCTCTCATCTGGATTTGGGAAATATCTTTGAAAACACTTGTTTCTCATGCTTGAAATTTCTTGATCTCTATGAGGAGGAATCCGCTCGGGATTTCCATCCAACCACACCGAACTATAGTACCTAGATAATGAAGTGACAAAGTAAATCAAATTTCAAATCAAATTATGCCAGTGACATCCATGATCCATCATATTGCATTAAAAAACAATATCTATTTAATACAAATTTAGGAATGAGTCATTGAGTTATTATCTCGGATTCAACGAATGTGCTAGACAATGAAGCGGTGTGTTACTTTTGGCCTACCTATCAACTAGTATATTATGCACCACCGAATAAATGATTACCTCATCCGTTTGGGGTCTATTTTCATGCTTGTAGATGGCCGCCTACACCTTTTCAATCATTGCATCCCACATCTTATAAACCAAGTGAAGGCATGGTTTGTCGGTGTCACAAACTCTAATCATCTCATACATTGGCAAGGTGAAAGAAAGTATATAATCAATATTACCCCACCAACTCTCTTTGAATAATAAGTCTCTTACCGCTTCGGCTTTCTCAACATTATTCTCTTTGTAAGCCACCAACTTTTCACTTATCACCATCGATTGGAGGCCCCGCTTTATAAGTTTAAATCTTTTTGGCATCACAATTGCTGAGGCAAGCGCGTATCTGCTACAGCAAGTAACTTCAAGGGCACAAATTCATTAAACATTGCCAATCTCATTGAATGATTCATTATAAATTTCTTAATATCCCCCAAATCTTCAACAATACGTGTAATCCATTTGCACTCATCGTAAGCAAAAGCAATACCCCCAGTTTGCCTTGGTGCACAAATATTTTTAACTGCAAGGTTCAATGTGTGAACCACACAAGGAGTCCAAAAATTTTTGGGATACTTGCCTTCAATGAGTGCCCCAGTTGCAGAACAAACAGGAGCATTATCGGTAATCACTTGAACTACGTTTGAAGGTCCAACATCTTCAATGGCTCTAGTCATCAACTCAGAAATAAAAAACTTATCTTTGTGCTCTCCCTCACAATTCACAGCTTTCAAAAACATTGCTTTAGCTTCCGATGCTGCCATAAAGTTAATAATTGGCCTTCTTTGAGAGTCGGTCTATCCATCAGTAACAATACTCAACCCCTTTTCATTCCATGACCTTCTAATAGGCTCCAACAATCTCTCCACATTTGCCCTTTCCTTTTGTAGTAGGGTTGTTCTCAATAAGTTGTAACCTGGGGGTACATAACCACTAATAGAGTTGTTGGCAGCAAATTGAAAAGCACTCACATAATAAGGATTCCTAGAAAGATGGAATGGCAACCCACCGGAGTAGAACATGCGAGCAATCTTAGCATGCAGTTGTTCTCGGGCACTGGGATTGAATGCCTTCTCAATAGCAGTAGTTCCACTTGTCTTTTTCTTGTTTCATACCCTTCCAACCTAAAGCTTCCACTTTCAAAATTCATTCCACCCATAGTATTAGATTGACAAGAGGAAGGTGGCAAAGGAACTTTTTTAGGCACGTTAACCTTTAGTCTATTCTCAGCTTCTTCAATTTTCTTTTTCATTTCTGCAAGATTTTGAGGAGTCACTTTGGGGCACACTTTGATTCCATTACCAGAAATTTTCAAGAGATGTGCCTTCACTCTATAATATGAACCCTTAAATTCGCATTGACAATAGTTGCATTTGAATCTTGTATTTCCACCCCCACCTCCCATTTTTTCTAACTTAGTAACATATGCCCAAAGTGGAGCATAATCTTTTTCACTTGTATTCGTAGACATGCTTCTCACACTTGTAGAACTTTTAGTTCCAGCTATTCTCAGTATCCTAGAAAAACAAATATAAATTAACTACTGAAACCGTTGACTATAGTCTATAGCACTGACCCAAAACAAGTATATAATTAATATACGATATAATTAACCACTCCCAAGGCCGAAGGTCCTATATGGGCTCATAGGCTCACAGGGCAGTGCACAATTGAGCATATTTAACCCATGTGGCCATGCATAAGGTCCTGTATTTTCATGGCAATATCTATGGCATTAGATTTCAACAGTACACTGCATTCACAATATTTTAACATAAACATCTAAGTTCTAATAAATTTAATTTCACCCAATTATTTTCTATTTTTGAAAAATCAAAAAAGGGAGAAAGAGAGCAGAACAGAGCAGCAGCGAAGAGGGAGAGATAGAGTAACGAAGTGGGAGAAACAGAGCAGTGAAGAGAGCGCGAGAGAGCACGCGAGAGAGTGAGAGAGTTGAACCTGGCCTGGATGTTGCCTGGAGGTCGCCTGGATGTCGCCTAGAGTTCTGGAGGTCGGAGGTTGAACGTCGCTTGGAATGGTGCCTAGAGGTTCGGAGGTTGAAGGTCAAACGCCGTCTGACGGCTGAGGTTTGGAGGTCCAACGGCAAATTGGGTTTTAGGGTTTTAATTTTTCCCCGCACTATATTTTCACATTAATAGTTAAATTGCACATTTCCCCTTCATCTTTAGTCTATTTTTTTAAAAAATTTCATTTTTAACCCTCGCCGTATCGGAAACATATCCAAACGTATCGGGGCTGTATCTCTCGCGTATCGGAAACGTATCCGAAATCAAAATGATTTAATTTTAATACCCGATACTTTTCAGCCGTATCCGATACGTATCGGGGAGTATTGGTATCCGGTAAGTATCCGATACGCATACGCGACTAGTTTCGGAGTATCCGTGCTTCATAGGGTGTACTAGAATCAATAAACCAAGGAGTAAGAGAAGGAGAAGATTCAAAACAAGCTACAGAAGAACTTGTCTGGGCAAGTATAATAATGGAGATAGCACCTATAGAAGGGCTCTGAAGTAACCCATGGTGTTGGTACTCCTCTGCAGATATAGTCACCACTTTATTAGCGGAGTGAGTAACCTGTCCAGTATCCTCTGAAGTAGTGGCTTGATGAGCCTGAGAAAACAGTGAATATCAAAATAATATTCCACTATATAACTATTTCCTCCACAATTAGCATACAATCTGGAATTGCGACCTCTACCATGGCTAAATCTATTGTTGCCATGACTAGAGTCACAACCGCAATAACCATGACCACCTTCCCGTCTCACAACCATGGCCACAACCTTTAAAAGTGCCAAATCCGCCAGAAACAACAAAGGTCAAAGTAGAGCATTTTGAGGGAGTTTGGTTAACAGTGCTAGTATCGAAAACGCCCACTGGCGAAGCCGGTTGAGGACTTCACTCAAAGAAGGTAAATCACAAGTCTGCAACAATTGAGAGAGAATGGGATCATAAGAGGAGGGTAGATCAGATAAGAACCGAGCCACGTGCATAGACTGATGCTAAGACTGACAAATATTGAGCTCCTCATATACACCTCGAAACTGGACATACTAATCTTTTAAGATAACTCACCAATTGAAAGAGAAAAATAAGTCTGATGAAGATTGTATGTCTGCGACATATTATTAACACCGAAATATAACTTCTGAGCCTGACGCCATACAAGTTCACAGTATCCAAGAAAACCAAATTGATCTAAGGTTCCATGTTCTACAACCAAATATGAATCAGAGCATCCTCAGCACGCCAATCAGCATATTGTGATTTAGATTCCTTAGGAGGATCATCAGTTAAACATGATATTGTTTATTGCCAAAAAATACACCACAACAGCCTTTGCCCATGAAACATATTTTTTTCATTTAACCGTGCGGAAGTTATAGTCACCAGATAAGAATCAGATAAACAAATTGGATTAGTGGAATTAGAGGCCATTGTGAACAAAGCACAATAATGGCGACAACCCAACTAACGAGGGATCAATAACAACCCATTAATATGCAATTAACAACTGAGCAACGACTCACCAAGCATCAACAATAATCAAGCAGCATAACCACAACAATAAAAATCATGATAATAAAATCAGACAACAAAAGGAAATATCGTCAGGTGAACGAAACAAAAAAAATCAGACCACAAACCACGATCACCACCAACTTCAGACCAATAGACAGATCACAGGATCATGATCAGACAGACCACGATCAACAGAGGCAAGGAACAAAGAAGATCGTCATTGAACAGGCATAACGATCAGATCAGGCGAAAACACAGCAGATTGTGAACTGAACTGAGAACACAACAGATAGCGAACACAGCAGATCGCGCGAGAACGCAACAGATTGCGAACGCAGCAGATCGCAGATCGCAGCAGATCACACGAGAACACAGCAGATTGATGATTTCAGATCACGAAAGAACACAGCAGATCACAATCGTGAGAAGCCATGATTTCAGATTGCGATTGTGCCAACAAGACTACAGCAGATTGAGCCATGGCGGAGGTTCAGATCGCGATTGCGCCGGTGATGATGTTGGGATCCACTGGCGACAGTGATGGCGTTGGGTTACTCTGGTGGCTGCGTGTGGTTATGGTGTAGCAGTAGGTATTAGCGCTTTGGGTGTTTAGGTTTGCTCTCATACTATGTTATGAGATATTGGAAAAGTGTTTAGGTTTCTTAAACTCCCTAACACACACATCATTCATATGTATAGAGTGAGTACACTAATAATACTAATGCTTAATGATTAAACTACCCGCACAACAGAATATTTATCTAACAGGACATGTTTTGAATTTCCTTTAAATGTGCTTCCGCTTGGTCTTGTCTATTCATTTTGTAATAGTATTAGCATATGGTTATCTAGTTTTAAGGCGAATTGCACTTGGTAAATTGCTAAAGCCCATTGTTGTGGTAAAACTTGCTCTGTTCCGATGTGACATGATATTTAATTCGATAGAGTGCTTTATTTGGTATGCGCTCCTCTTTCTCAGATTTGCTGATGCTTCCAGGCAGGGCGGACGTGAATCTTTTCACAACTTTAAAGCTCGTCCACTAAACAGGAAGGTAACATAACAATTAAATATCATTTGCAATGTTTAGATGCATCTCCCAAAAATGGCTCTTTTGGTTTTGGGGAATGTAGATATTTTCAAGTAAAGGGGACATTGGAGTTTTGCGAAACAGCAAGAAGGAAACTACAGTCCCAAAGGTAGTCTCATATGGCTTTCTGGTGTTTACTCTTTAGTTTTACATTAATTGTTCATATAATGTTAGTATTATTTTTCGGTTTGATAGGAATTTAACCTCAATACAGAGAAGAGGAGGCAGCATAATCCACCGATTGAACTTTTTAAAAAGGTAAATTATGAGATAGATTCTTGTTTAATATTGATAAGACAAAAGTTGAGTTCAACTGTTATTGTTGCGCTTCTGTGGTGGGACTAATATCTCACTGATGTTTTTGTCTCACTTTTTTTTTTCTGGACTCATGTCTCCCCTTGGTAAAATGCTAGCTCTCTCTGACTGAACTCCAACCAAATGCTGTATCTCAGTTAAAATTGCCTCAGCCTTCTTGTATACCACCTGAGGTTCTTCTTTCTCCCTTATTGGTAAACATGAAGTTAGTGTTATGCATTGTCTGTTTTGATTCTCAAATTGTCTGCTTATTTGTTATGATTTGTTGTTTGATACAAGGGCTCAAAAGAGAATAGGTTCAGTTCCTTTCAGCGAGAACATGAGGTCAGGCATTATACCTTCAAGTATTGTAATTTCCTGTATTTTTTTCTTGTATTAAGTATTAACCTCTTCCGGTTCTATGGGGTAGACATTTTGATGTAGTGAAGCAAAATTTCTCATCTCTTTTGATACGATCTTTGTTAGACAAAACCCCTTGTCAAAGAAGGATCTTCCAGATTTGGGGAAAAGCAGCGCCGGTATGGGAAGGACAGGAAGATCACTGAAGTTTGTTCCTTGTCTAGCATGAGAAGGTGCAGAAATGAGTGCATGAATTGATTTGTTTCATTGGTTGCGATATTCATGGTTTTCTGAAGTGGGATATTATGGTTGCAGGAAGAGTTTGGGTATCCGCTGATAGTACAATAGCCTTGGTGTTAGCTATTGGAATCAACCTTCAACACTGCTGGCTAAGAGATTGACACAATGGTTAAGATTGATACGTGCATAACAGTTACAAAAGATGCACATTATTTGCCTTTATAATAGATCCAAAGTGCGCACCTTGCTTTAAAACATAATTCTCACTCAAACATAGGGATCAAAGAAGTCGTGTTAAGACTGTCCGAATGTTAGTAGATTGTTGGTCGGAGCCAAATGGTCAATAGAAAATGTGAAGGCTACTGTTGTACAGCGCTAACCCCATCACCCACCCACCCCCGGGTTTCTTTATTTTCTCCTTATCCTTTTGTTTTATTGAGAGTCTAGGTGCTTCACTTGCGAGGAATATAAATATGAATCCTTTGAAGTTATGTTTGATGCTATTGCTGAAAGACATGATTTCCTGGAGATTTCTGTTTTAACCAGTGAATCTCTAATTGCATGGATGTATCCGCTGCATACAACGATTGCTGCATTTACTGAGGACGACGGTTTACTGATCGTTTTGTACGTGCTGTAAAATATGTAACTAGTAAATTAAGTCCTGTGTAGCTTTCCATTTGGGCCGCAAAAGATGTGCTTTATGTGGCCCAACTTTTATATACATGAGTAGTCCAACATCAGCATCAGATCCAAAACATCAGCCATTCTGAACATTCTTAGGCCAGCAAGCCATTCTTAGGCTTGCTGAAAATTTTGTGGTCTCTTTGCCTCTCGTTAATTAATGGACATGTTCAGAGGTAGGTTTTTTTGCAGTATGTGCGTTCCGCCTTATTTTAGTTACTGCCATTTTGTTTCTAATTCACTATAATCCTACTGTTTACATTCAAAATTTGTCCTCCGATGAGGAAGGGCCACGTGGCAGCAATTGTAGGAGTAATCACACACGATCAAGGTAGCATTGTGGGGATGTAATACATTGTTTAAGGAATGAAGTAGTTGTGGACGATTATATGTCCAAGTGGTCAAAATAAAAGAATTTTAGGGATCAAATGTAATTTTTGGTTCAAGTGACAGGTGCTAAATAAAAGAAAGGTCTAAAAAGGGGATCATACATGGCGTGGGCAAAAGTCATGATCTAGTTGTGGATCAAAAGAGTGAGTTCAAAATGTTTGAAATAAATAAAGCGGAAAAAGTAAGAAAACTTGAGGCACTTAGCATGGACAGTTAGAGTTGGTGTCTATAAATAACAACGAGCATTGCAGAAGAGGAGGCCTCAAAACAAAATTCACAAAGGCTTTATTTTTACTTTGTTACTTAGTTTATCCCAATAGAAGTAAAAAGTGCATCAAATTAGTAAGTGGTTGTAGAAATAGTTGTACATGGTTCATGTCAGTAGTTTGTAGCTGGTTAGCTTGTTTGAAATAATTGGATCTTGGAACAAACTCTCAAACTTTAGTTTTTAATTGAGGTTATTATTCAAGAGATCCTTTATATTATTGACATTTTACATTCTTGTCTTCTTATTTTGTGAGTTCGATTTCAATCATGTGTCAATACTCAACGAAAATCCTCTTTATTGAGATAAGAGAAAAAATAACACAAATGTCTAGTAGTTGTTAGCAATTAAAATTTTCACTTAATTCTAGAATATCTAGCGTGTGAAAAGGTTAGAGACCACTCATCTTTCATTAAGAACCGAGCCCTACGTCGCCAACTTGGCTGTTAAAATTTTCACTTAATTCTAGACTATTCATAATTAGCATGTGAAAATGTTAGATACCACTTGTCTTTCATGAAGAACGTAGCCCTACGTTGCCAACAAATGACTGAGATGGACAAGAAGAGGTTACAGACTATAGAAGTTCAACACAATGCAAATGAAATTGCTCTCATCACCCATCAGCCGAATGATGAAATCGACAATTGTTGGGAAGCCATCTAGACTTTAGCACAGTCATAGACAAGGACATGGGCCTGATTCGAAGATGTCTTCCTGAACGAGTTTTATGCGTTATGCGCTACTCTAAGCCTATCACATAATTACTTTGCGTTAGAAGTTCTGCTATGTTATTGTTAGAATTTTCTCTAACACCCGATGTTGATGATTGAAGGAATGGAGACAACATCATCAATGTTAATAACGCCAACAGTGCTAACACCACAAATGTTGGCACCACTCTCGAGATGAATGAGATTGTCCAGTTGCTTAGAACTGTGGTGGGTGCAATGAGGTCTACCCTATTAGGCCTATCTAACTAACTAGAGTCCTACCAAATAGAGCGTGTTACTAACGAAATTCTATAGACACCGGCAACGTCAAAGGATTTGGACACGGTCAGCCAATGTAGTATGATGATTCGCGTCAATCGAATATTCAACATTTAATGGTTGGTCGGCAATGAGGCATTGCAGCTCAAATTTTTGGGAAGACAATACTCCCATCTCCGAGGGGCTTGCACCAACGATGGCCGGAATCGTTTTCGGCAAAGGAGGAGGAGGAGGAGGAGGAGGAGGAGGAGGAAGAATGCTCTGTTTGGCTCCCATAGCTCCCGGCTGTGCGTCTCCCTTAGTTCCTTTGGGCTTCTTGGTAGATGTGTCTCTCGCCTGCGTGCCTTTCCTCTTCCTTTGAGAGTTAGTCTGGCGTTATGCCTGCCGTCAGCTTGATTGTCACTTTGTCTTGAGCCTTCCTCGACATCTGGTCGATTTCTACAAAGATTGCTCTTAATTCTGGGTCACTAACGTTGACCATCGATACCTAAAGATATAGGGATCACTGTCTCTAGCCTATGACTCGTCTCTTTTATAATGCCAAGTGGGGGGCTCGCATGTACTGATCCACTAGATCGACTAATTATGGGCCTTGGCAATCAGCGGGAAGCTCGGGGTTGTTGGAATCTCTCTCCCCAACGACGCTCAAACTACTGCTAGACTCTCCCCGAAACTTGAGCTTCGACTTGTAGGAATCGATGTACCCTTATAGCATAGCACACTTCCTCTGCCTCCTGGGAATGGTCTATCCAAGTTGTCGACGCTCTGTTCTTTAAATGGTCAACGACCTTCTTCCTTGCGAAAAAGAACAAGTTATGAGCTAAAATGCCGAACATCAAGTGTTAGAGAGACAAACATAATGTAGAGACTATCCTTACCAACGCACCCAATGACCTTAGGGCCTGGGTGGAAACGGTACTCGTCAAGGGCGAACTCAAATTCCCCCCTCACAATGACAGTTATTCGCATATTTGTCGGAGTTTGGTAAACTTTAGATTAATTTTCTTTGCCCAATTCGGCAATTGAGAAACTTCCTCTTTGCGACCTTGTTCTGACTAACGAAATAAAGGCCAAGCATGTCTTCAATCTCGAAGGCAAGCACATACCTCTCCTTCAGCTCGATAATCCCCATGGTCGTCCGATAAAAGTTTATTGTGGCTTGGGAAGTGGTCACCTGTAAGGTATTCAACATTTGCCAAAAGAATGGATAGAGGTGAAACCAGACTCTCTCGTTAATGATGGCCATCAGGGGCATGATGATCTGCCACTCGTCGACAACAAGATTGTCACTCGGGCGGATTTAATCGATGAAGACATTATTAGGAATGTCGTACGTCTGGCAGAAGTCTGCCAAGCTCACGGGGTCATCGAAGAACAGGACATACTGTCTCCTGCTTGGGTAGGTCGCTTCGGCGTCTGGAATCGCGTCGGTGTCTGACACCCCCTTAGAGCCACTCGGCTTGGGTTCCATGGAGTTAGAAGACAGCACCTAGGCTGAATCCGCTTCAAACTCGGACATCCTATTCAAAAGTGCATGGGTGTTAAACAAAATAGGCTAAGGCGGGGGCTTGGTGAACACTCGACCAAAGGCAACAGCCCTCGACCCAATGTCAACTCTCAACAAGTATCTGGGGATGATGTGACAACCCCAGATGACGAAAATTGCGACTCAAAAGCATGTAAAATGTATGAAAATGGCCAAAAAACTAGTAACAAACAAAGGAAACCAATGTACAAATGTACCTGAGAGCTAAAGAGAACTGGAGATGTGAAAGATCGGAGAAATAAAATGCACTGGATCATCGAAAAATTATGAGAATTCTAGAGAGAGAATGAGTGGAGGAACCTTCTCTCCCCTAAAGATGCCATATTTATACCAAGGCACAGAATTCGAAGTATCGTACGTGGGAAATGAAGCATTTTTGTCACAACCCGTCCCGTAAAAATTAAGGCACGTGACCGGCTACGAGTGAAACTCGTAAGGCCTTCAAAAATAAACTAGTTTAAGGATTTTCTATCAATATATCTGATATCCGACTGCGAAAAATAAAATTTACTTTCAAAGTTCAGTGCATAAAGTAAAGTGCAATAATATGACCCTTGTGGGCTTACAAACAATGACTACGGCCTAAAATCCCGACTAGTCAACAAAATAACATTATAACAAATGTCATGGTATATCAAAATATGCTTAAGTCTAAGGATCACAAAAGATAATTTCAGTTCCAATACAACTTTGCAGAATTTCAAGCATGATCAGCATCATTGTCAAAACATGTTGCATCAACAACTACATTAGCACTAGGCTAGTGTGAGTCTAGATATGACGAGTTTACTAATTTATGTATTAACATAACCCGTATTTTTGAAATCAATTATAATCCAACAATAACATCCCGTGATATGTGAATCCAGCTTTTAGGCTTACGCTGTAACTATGCACAATTATCAAATGATAATATTATGTGATGTATGAATCCAGTTTTTAGGCTTACGCTGTAACCATGTATGAGAACACTATGATCTACGGGAACATCAGTGAATTAAGGAGCGATCACCCGTTGGATTACCTGATTAATAATCTCCACCCTTATTACTTCACCTCATTGATAGAATCTTCATCTGCCCCCTAGCGGATGGAGTGCTGTATTAAATCTCATAACCATGCTATGATATTTTCACAATACCATAATTCTCTTTAAAGTCTTAATCTATCATACTTAGTTTATCATCAATACAATACATATTCACTTATAGCATGGGTTTATACATAGAAACAACAAACCATTCATTTTCGTTGTAGAATGCAAATAAGCACATCATATGCAAGGCTCGCCTGAAATAAGTCCGTACTTCCTTTATATTAATTTGGCCCAATGATCTCCAATTTCCAGATCTATCATAATAAATAAAAAGTACTTATTGCCAACAATTCTTAGAAGTATATACTAACTTAGTGACTCGAGTTGCATAGCCGTTCGGACTCCTTAATTCGTAAGGGCACAAAGTCTAATTCGGATTCTAGTGTAAAGTGGTCATTTTATCCAAATTTAATAAGTGGCTCCGAAAGCTTTCTCAAGATTCGGGTCAATTTTATTACTAAATCATTAGTCTCATTTGTATATACTAGGGCTCGAGTGACTCGCGTTTGATTGACTTGGTCGCCGGTTGCTTAAGCCGTAAGAGGGTATTTTTGTAATTTTGCTATCGGTCATTCAAAAATGTAACTGAAGCCGAACTCACATTATTTTCAGTCCTTATTCACATCCGAAGTCTAATTCCATGGTCGATCTGTTCGTGTGGTAATTTTAGTGTCAATAGGCTAGAAAATAAGAAAGAATGGCGTTTAGGTAATTATACTCTTCGGTCTCTGAAACCTGGGACCGAGACTTGGCCTGCGTATTATTTAACTCCAATTTTATTTTGGTATAGTCAATTTCGTGATTCGACTAATGGATGCGGCGATTTAAGTGAGTACCTAAATTGGGTTTCTAGATAGAGAAAAACCCGAAAAGAATACTGTTTTTGGTAGCGTCTTGGGGTCGTTTTCTGTGAGCTACGTAGGTCTCGAGAAAACTCTGATCCATCTAAGTTCAAGAGTTGATATTTTTCTACAACTTTCATCTTTTAAGAAACGGATTTTGATCCTCCGAACATCAAGATCCAATGGCCTGAAGTTGACAAAAAATCTGAAAAAAATAATTTTTTGAAGGTTGCGAGTGACTTTCGTATCATGATTTCTATGGGTTATAATGGTCCGAGGGTCGATCCATTCCGTCTATTTTGAAGACTAAGTGTTCAAATATGATTTCAAATATTAAAATCTAAATTAAACTATTTAAAACATTAAGATCCAAAACCTCGAACATAAGAAAAAATATGCGCTTACAAAGGGTGTTCTATCTCTTTCCTTGCTAGAAAGTTTGGTGGCCGGACATGGTGGCTCGGCCATAAATATGGCAGTCTCGAAAGAGTTCCACTATGTCCAAATATGTGCGGTGATGTAGAGACGGTAGTCATGTCACTATAGGAAAAAACACTTTTCGTAATGGAGAAATTGGTCACTAAAAGGCTGTATTTAGTCACCAAAAGTTAATTGTGACCAAATGTATTTTGGTCACCTAACCCTGGCCATAGAATGGTATTTGTGACACAAAATATTTGGTCACAAAAACATATCATTTAATGACTAAAATGTGGTCGCTAAATGTTATTTTCGGTGACTAAATTGGTTCGTCACTTATAATTGGTGGTCACTAAATGTTTCTTTTAGTGACAAAAACTTAGTCACTGTTGATATCTTATAGTGACTAAATAAGTTAATTATGAAAACTATTTGGTCACTAAAGACAAACTTTTCAGTGATCAAAAAGTGGTAATTGTTTTTGGATATTTTAATGACCCATTATTTTGGTCGCCAAATGATTCTTTTAGTGACTAAAAAATAGTCACTATTGATATCCTATGGTGATCAACCAAGTTAATCATCAAAATATTCTGGTCACTAAGGACAATTTTCAGTGACCAAAAAGTTATCACCATTTTTGCATCTTTTAATCACCAAGTATTTTGGTCCTCAAATAATATGTTTCGTGACTAAATTTTGGTCATTGTTTGTATCATATAGTGACTAACTAAGTTAATCACCAAAAATTTCTAATCAATAAACATTATTTTTGGTGACAACAATGAGTTGCCGATAGATAATTGTTTGGCCACTGTATGTTTAATTATAACGCAATAGTTAGTTTGTAACTCATTACCGACTCAATTTTCATGTCTCGTTGATTCATTTAAAGTCATAAAAAATGGAGATCATCAGATATTGGATAATGTGTGATCAGTTCACATTAAATATATTCGAAGCACCAAATCTTTTTTGACCAATAAAAATTTTACTCACTAAATGTAGTAAATACAATTTGGTCACCAATTGTATCATTTTCCATGACCAAAACACGGTTGGTTACAATTGTGTCATTTTTCGTGACCAAAACACGATTGGTCACGAAAAGTGATCACCAAAAAGTGTAATCTATCCAATTAAATTATTTTTGGTGGCTACACAAGTGGTCACAAAATATATTGAACATATTTTTGGTGACCAAAAGTATTTAGTCTTCAAACGTATGCTTTCCATGACCAAATACTGGTCATAAATTGTGCACTTTTCAATGACCAAAATTCATTTGGTCATTGAAAAGTAGTCATAAAATGTGTAATTTCTATTAGTGTGGTGAAAAAAAAGAAGAAGAAGATGTCTTTATTAGAGAGAGAGAGAGAGAGAGAGAGAGAGAGAGAGAAGTAGGGAGGGAGAGCAACCACTTGAAGAAGACAAAAGCAACCTAAATGCATGCTTGCATATTTATGAATGTATAATATATTAATTGGAACGAAAAATAAAATAATAATTTAGATTATAGGGTTATTAATGAAATAAGGGAAACATTCTCCACTATTTGAGGAAAAGTAGATTTGAATTTGACCTTGAAGGATTTTCATCGGTCAAGGATTTGATCGTGTGCATGAGCACGAAATACTACACAATCCCGATAAATTATTTCAGTACCGATTTTCAAAAAATATGAAAATGAATGGGGTGATTCAGAAAATAGAAGGATCATCATGGTGTGCTCGGATTTCTCATGTGAGTATTTGTTATTAGATCAGCATCTCAATACGTCATAAAAGTAACGTTTTTAATGAACGTAGGTCCCAAAATCAAATTTTCTAAATAAAAATAAATATAATTTATGTGATAATTATAATTATTCCCTCTGTTTCTAAATTTAAATAATTAAATCGGGTCAATGTATTACAGTTTTGTTTCTGTCTGTCGGATCATATGACGCTTGGTCATTATCTTTTGGCCTTCAGCGGCATCAACACTGGGCTCCATCCCTCTAGAGATTAATCCCTCCTTATAGTTGGCCCTAAAGCAGAGAAATTGAGGGGCTAGAATGATAGGCTAGATCTGCACAATAGTGGGCCTATGGCCCACTGTCACCCTCGGCCCATCTACGCTGGGCCAGAGTCGGTCTAGGCCCAATAATACATTCTCCATGCTCAGCCCAGGGGCTCAGATGACTCTAGTGAGCTTCACTTTGTGTCGAATGTATAACCCATCAGGCTTGGCCGAACATTCATATGGTCAACCTTTGTCTTTGGAGGAATGTACCTTCAGGTGTTGACCCCCGCTCGCATTGTCTATGATTGGTATGGCTATGCAAAGACTTATTCCCCACGTTTCAGATAGTGGCACGAATGAACATGGGAGGGCGGTTCTCAGACATGCAGACGTGCATGGGACAGGTGGCATGAGCACCGTGATTCCTAGACCAGGACATTACATTCTTGGCTGGAGGCTTAGGCAGGCTGTTGGGTTCTACTATATAAATTCTCTAAAGGGACTCTTACTTCAAGTACACACACGCTCATATTAGCTCTCCTACTTTTAAGTTGCTTTCACTCATTTCAAGAGGCTAACTTAATTATTGGAGTGCTCGCTCGAGACTCAGCTCTGGTCGGCACTAACTTAGCGTTGAGCATTTTGCAAACCTAGCTAAAGGGTTGACAAAGTACAATCGAGAAGTCTAATCCGAATTCTAGACTCCATTGTCTTTGGCGTCTGGTTTCGGCCATTAAAGCTTCGTGGAGCTCCCATGTAGTTTTAAAATATCAATTTGAGGCTTAGGGTAAGATAACTTACACGAATTTACGATTTGGGAAGAGAAATTGGTGAATTTGAGTAGAATTAGAATATGGTAATGAAGTCCTCATGGGTTGCTTTGTTGTAACTTCTTCCTTCTAATCTCTCTCTTTCAAATCAGTGGTAGTGCACTCTCTCTCTCTCTCTCTCTCTCTCTCTCCCTCCTTGTTTGATGTGTGTGATGAAATGGAAGAGGGGATGTAGTATTTATAGGAGAAGGAGAGGAAGGAAATTCATGGCCGAGAGCGATTGATGGGGAATGGAAGGTGGAGGGAGGATGGCGTGAGGGAGAGGGGAAGAGGTACAATAGGTGAGGGAGAAACAGATGTTTAAATAGTGTAGTTTTGGGGAAGAAAGCGTGGGAGGGGAGGAATGTGGGTTTGGTTTTGGTATAAGGTTAATAGGGAAATAGATATATATGTATACAACGCGCGTGTGTGTATAATGTATTATATATGTATGTATGAATATGTATACATGTGTATATGTATACATGTATGTATATACATATGATATACTATATGTATTATTATATTATTGTATATGCGATGTATATAATATAACATATGACATAAAAATACGTGAATCAATTTAAAATGCACAAAATTATTGAAATACTTAGGAGAATTTATTTATTTCTAATTAAAATAAACCGGGTCCATACAAGTCGATCTCCACCATGATCACATGTTGTGTCTTCCTCTTTGTTTTCCTTCGTTGATTTGATTTTTAAGTTTCGGTAGTGTTTTCGGGTTTAGGCCCCATTGTGATGACTGTCACTACCTCGAGAAGTTCTGAGTTTGACCTTTCGGCTTTTTCTTTTTCCCAATCTTGTCTTCCTTCTCTCCGGACACTGTCTAAGAATTGCTTCAAATGCCCCTATTGCACTAGGTTTTCCAGTAGTCTTCTAAGAGAAAAACACTTCTTGGTTGAGTGCCCGTGATCTTTATAGAAGGTGTAGTGGAACTTCCAATCTCTTCGGTTTTGATCTTCTCCCACCGATCTAGGGGATAAAAAATGTTACCCCTTTTTGATCTTTTGGAGGATCAATTGATTGAACTTTGTTCGCATTTCATTCTCCCTTATTCGGTTAATCTCCTTTTTTGCTCCTCCTTTCTTGAATTCATTTGTCTCCGACTGTCGGTCCCTCCGATTGTCGTTGTCGTCTTGGCCACTCTCTTCCATTCTCTCCACCTTCTTCTCCTCCGTTCTCTCTCTCTCTTCAACTAAGAGCTCATCATTCACATCGACAAATTCATTCATCATTCTCGTAAGGGCTTGGAGGTCCATTGGCTTCTTTTGAGTGAGCTTTTTTCGGAGCTCATTGGGAGCCCCATTTTAAAGGTGTAACGACGAAAACGTCCACCGAATCCTCCACCTCGTTACACAAATTCCATTACCTATGACTGTAAGCTCTCATGGATTTTTCTTTGGCTAGTTTTATTGTGACTAACCTTTACATGTTTTTGGAGATTTTCTTGTTCGAGAAGAAATGGGTAGTGAAGTATGATTTGAGCTTTTTGAAGTTTTTGATAGAAACTGACTCCATCTTGTAGAACCAACGTATGACTAGGTGCCCGAGTTTGAAGGGGAATATTAGACACGTGATTGCTTCATCGTTATCATAGAGAATCATGGCCTGAAAATAGTACTGGATATGGTCGTAGAGATCACTGACCACGTTGTAAAGCTCAAAGCCTGGCATTGTGAACTTCGCCAGAATCACCGCCCTCATTATGTGCCAAGAGAAGCTGGTCTGCGACCTTTTGGTCCTTGAACCCACTCATCATCGCTGGATTGTTTGGGACGCTTGTCTTCATCTTCCGCTTGTCTTCATCTTCTGCCTTGCTTCCTCCTTTTTGTGTCGACCACTCATCTCGAAGCTTCCGTCATCCTCGTAAAACAATTTGTGCTTAGGACTGTTAACTTCGGCTCATTCAATTGTTCTGTGGCCCCCTAACTTTTGCGCAAGAGAGTGTTGTTTCTAATTGTCTTCGTGATGCTTTTTTCTAGAACGCCCTCAAACTTGTTCTTTTTCTGTCGTTCACCCTTGTTTCTTTCTCCTGCTCACCACGAGGTTGTTTCAGCCCGTTTATTTTCCTCCTGAGGCGGCGAAGCTCTATGTATTGCTCATCTAGTCCAGCTAGTAGTACTTCATTTGGTCCCGTTAGATTCAAACAATGGTGAGACGATCTCTAGCAAAATAAAATACAATATGATCAAATAAGATATGATTCAACCCATAAATTTGTTTCTAATAAGAAGCGCACTAGATTTCTCTAGGATCGGTTGCTAGTGCCTCATAGATAGAACAATTAGAAGAGAAAATACAACCTAGTTAGTGCACTAACTCAAATGCAGTTCTTCACGAAATGTCCTGCTAACATAGGTGTAGGTTGATTTATATTTGTTACTTCGTAGATTGTTAGTGTAGTTGAACTTTAATTCGTGATTTGTTTTTACATATTTATAGATAAATTTTTTTAAAAGATAGTTACAAATAAAACAATCTCATTCTAGAAAAGGATAAATTTTATATGAATGAAAGGGTAAATTTTTGTGCTTATTTAGATAAATATTTGCACAAAAAAAAGTGACAACATTAATATCAAAACAATATAAACAACACAACCCCTGGTATTGCTGTATATGATAAAATAAACATTTCAATAAGATATGCTTTAGAAATACTTCCCATAAATAAGATATGCTTTAGAAATAAATGATTATTAATATGATCTATAGAATGAAATGTAAAATAAAATATATTTTGATATCTGACCTTTTGCAAAATTACTCAGTAAATTAAATAATGTTTGGGTCAAATGTCACCAAGACGAACTATAATTTGGCAAGTGTTGGTACATTCACTAATGGAACGATTCTATTAAAAACAAAAAAAAACTAAAAGCAATTTATAAATCCGATAGTATATAGTCGGTCGACTCAGAAAACTGATTTTGGAAGCTCCGGCGTGATAACCTTCCTCGCGAAGCTTCAGAGACGCGTTCGACACTGTTTGACCGTAGAAGAAGCCGGTTAATACATATCAACGTTGGGCTTCGGCTAGTCAATATATGAACCCAATAATTACCTTCTCCCCCCCCCCCCCCCCCCCCCCAAAAAAAAAAAAAACATCTGGATTTTGATCGGTACGATCTAGTAAACCCGTGACCTCAATTCTTTGATTTTGATCGATTGTTCAGTGAGAGAAGATAGAACAAAGTGAATCAGTAGTTTGAATCGCCATGTCGATGTCCGATTCTGATACGTCGTCTCAGGGCAGCGATTACAAGAACTTCAGGCAACTTACTCGTGACCGTGAGTTCCCCTAACTCTCTTTACTCCTTCTATAGAATATCTTCTGTTTTTCAGTTGCGACACGAGAAATTTTTAAACTTCAATTGACGAGTAGAAAAAATTTGCAGTAGTTTACCCAAATACAATTGTCTATTCTAGCCATCTTTTACTTGTATTTATTTTTTCGTGAAGAAATGTTGTAAGATTTCGTAGAAGGATAAGTGTTTGCATTGGCTTTGCTTTGGAGGTGGTTGCAAGAAATTTAGGAGAATTACTCTGGAATTCCAGGATAACAGCTAAAAAGAGGTTATTAAGTGTTAGGTATATTCCATAACGTTGCCTTGGTATGATCATTTGCAAGCCTTACTATCTTACTTTTACCACCTATCAGCACCCGCAGATTCATTTGCTGCAAACTGATTTATTCTGTCAATTCATGTGTGTGATATCTTCATACCACTATATACTGTCAAATGTACATTGCTTATCGAATTAATCACTCTATTTGAATGTGTACTTGTAGGATTATTGTATGAAATGCTGCGATCAGCCAAAACTGGTGACTCGAAATCAACATGGAAGGTATCAGCAACTTGTACCAAAATGTCATTTTCAATTTGAGAACAATTGCTTTTCCGGTTTATCTCAAATTTGTTGGGGGTTATTTTCTGTCTATGTTACTTTCTGAGTAGTAGGATTACTATTCTAGTTACTTCTATAGGATAAAACATTCTTATTTCAAATCATTCAATTTAGGTTTGTTTTAAGCAACTGTTTCACGAGGTTACAAAAGAAAACATTGGACAAAACTTTCTGTCTTTCACATCTGGTCAAGTTGCCCAATCAAGATGGTGTTCGTAGGAAGCATAAAGAGTCCATCCAGGGCCCATACGAATTACCCAAATTTTTGTTCCAAACAAGCTGGGAATACAAATATTCATTCTTATGCATGTTTTGGAAGGGTATCTTCTCCTAAAGTTAATTGTGAACAAATTCTTATTCTGAAGTCATATAATGCCTGTAGGCAATCTGACCCCGCTCTTCCACTGTTTCTTTTCTTCAAAAGTTATTATTAATTGGAATTTTCTATTGGGTGGGCTCCAACATTGGATATTTGGATCAATACTCAGGATTTGTAGGTTAATATCCTTTTTCTACCTGTGGTTGTACGATTCACAATTCGGTTCGTAGAAAAATGATACGAATCTATAGGTGAATCAAGCTTTAGAAAAATTGGCGATGAACTGTATGATCTTTTGCGCTTTGATTAATGCAAATATAACAATTGCTGTATTCGATGAGTATGAAACCTCTTTCATTTCCTATTTCTTTTTCGAAAAAAGGAAGATTATAACTTTATACGGTGTTAAGTTTGTAAAATTGTATTCCCTTGCATAATTTGTTAATCTTTTGTTGATTAAAATAGTTACTCTTTTCAGGTCTACTGTTAATCCTTTTTCTTAGTGATATCGAACAAGAAATAATCATTCTAAATATGGTCAAGGCTAAAATACCTTGTTTCTATCAATTCATCATTAGTTGATGAATTTTTCATAGTTTCTTACATTTGAGTCAATAGATGGGCCCAACATCTTTATAATGTTAATGTTTTCATATATTGAACCGTAATCAATTTAATAGTTGTAAGTGACTATAATGATATACACGAATGCGAATGTTCGCAAATCGATCTCTTTAGTTCTTGTATCATTTGAATCATAGATTGCGGCAAAGCTCAAATCCCCGGGCCAACACACATGTCTTGCCCTATAAGCAAGTTTATTACCTACTAGGCTACATATATCTTTGATATCTATATGCATGAAGACCATAATTGTTGTTAAAAACATACTTTTTATTATTTTTAAGGCTAAGCTTTCAATATGGTAATGAATCTTTGATATCTATATGCATATAAATATAGTTCCGAATATGATCGAACTGTTACGATTCATTATTCAATATGATTCACAGTTCATAAAAAGGTCATCTCGATTCACGATTTGACGACCTTGATGCTACCGTAGGGACATATAAGTTGATTAAGTGTTATTGTGGCCATTGTAAGGCTGTCCATTGGTTGAATGGGGTTATTTTGGAATGAAATGAACGATGAAGATCAATATCTATCCCTTTGTGTGGGTAATTTTTGGAATTTAAGGATGAATTATATGTTTGTACGTAAAGATTCTTACACTAGTATGAGCACTTGAGGATAGGAAATTAAGCTTACCATGATGTACTGGATGCGAGGCAAGGTTCGGAAGACATTGATTGTGAAGGAGACTTATGTGACCTCTCTCTCTTGTAATTTGTCTTTCCTAAACGTTACCTTCTTGCACTATAATTCGTCATCGTCAATACTCTTTTGTGTGGTCTTATGAAGACCAACATCCCCTATTTGCTTGAAGCTTACACATTTCAGATTCAATTATAGCTGATATTCTTACCTCTAGGTACTTGTCATGGACAGAGTGACTGTCAAAATAATGTCTTATTCATGCAAGATGGCTGATATAACAGAGGAAGGAGTTTCATGTAAGACGCAAAAGGCTAGTTTTAATTTTCAAGTTTGTTCTCTGTATTTCCTTGCATGTTTTTGCCTAATTTATGCATTTTCATGGTTTTATGCTCTGTGTGAATTTGCTTTTGGGTCTATGGTTTTATTATTTAACTGTTGTTGTAGCTTGAAATAATGCATCATAATACTACATATGAAGAGCATGTGGTGATTGCTTTCAATTTCTGTTCTCGTGGATATCTTCGGGTCTCTCTATGTGGTTGCAATGACATTGTTGTTTTTCCCCTGCGCAAAACCATAGTCTGGCCATTAGTGTGCCTACCAATGTATAGTGATCATAGATCCGCATCAAATAGTGTTAACCTTGGGAAGGAGAAAAGACAGAAAAATGAAAACCATGTGATCTCTTCCGAATGGATCAATGGTCTACAATCGGTGTGGCATGACCATTTTTTTTGTGCTTTGTGGAATGCACAAGATTTTAGCTCTCATGGATTTGGAACATTGGAATTACCCCAAGGAGCTTTTCATGGGATTCTTTAAAGTTGGCATGTTGGAGCTTCTCACACATTTGTAAATTATACCACCTCCGAAATTGGTGTATGGGCTGGAACACCGCTACACTCATTTATGTTTGAATTAGATGACTCACTAGGTATCGGAGCTAGACTTCTAGGGGCTTTTGGACAAGAATCTCAATTTCACTAGTAATTAATTCTCCCCCTATGGCCCCGTAACAGTGCACGCATAACCTCAAATAAATGACGTATCTTACATTTGACAATCCCATTTTGTTGGGGGGGTCTGAGCACAAGAGGACTGATGAAGAAGTACCATGAGCATAAAAAAATTGAGACCGAGTTGTATGTAAATATTCATGTGCGTTATAAAAAATGAAACATACGAATACGAGTATCAAAATGAGTTTTAACTACCATGTAAAATGATTGAAAAAAGGAAAATAACTTCGATTGCTCTTTCATAAGATAAAGACATGTAACACGAGAGTAATCATCAACAAAAATAACATAATACTAAAAATAAAAAACGTTAGGAATTTGCATGGGTCACCAAATATCTGAATGTACTAATTGAATTGGAAGCGAAACATGACGCTCAATCCTAAGATAAAATGACGCTCTACGGTATTTACTCAGCTCAAAGACTTCATATGACGATTCACCCAGACGGGTGCACGAACGAACTAGCTGCTTAAGTGTTTGTAGCTACGGATGACCGAGATAACAATGATGCTGATATGGTGATACCGAGGATTGGAGAGCAAGAGAAGTAGGGTGAGCAACATCAGCAAGGTAGTACAAGCCACTACGCTCAGCACTGCCACCAATCTTCCTTCCCATCGTGAGATCCTGAAACACAACCATGAGAGAAAAATGTGACGGAGCAGTTTAAAGATTTGATAAGCTTGCTAATAGAAAAAGATTAAATAGAAAGCGGGGAACATGCAATACATAATCCAATGTAAGGGAAAGAGTGACAGAAACAAAACCCAAATCAGTAATGTTAGTGGTAGAACCATCTGCGAGGGTAACTCGAGATGGTTTACCAACATAATGACGATTAGAGAAAATCGTTGATGTACTAGTCATATGATTAGATGTGCTAGAATCAATAATCCAAGTGGTAGGAGAAATAGAAAACGCAACATAGGCAACAAAAGGACTTGTTAGAGTGAGCGTAGTAGTGGAGGAAGCACCCGTAGAGGGAGTTTGAAGTGACACAAGACGTCGTTACTCCTCTGTAGATTTTTTTTACCATGGTGTCAGTTGAATGAGTAACCTGTTCAGATTCCAAGAAAGTAGTGGTCCGATGAGTCTGAGGAAAACCATGAAGATCATGACAATATTAAACTGTATGATTGGTCCTGCCACAGTTAGTACACAACTTGGAATGACCTCGACCACGACCACCTCCCCCAGATTGGCGGCCTCCATGACTAAAGCTATGACCATTAGTGGCTCGACCGCGATAACCGTGACTACCTACCTAGACTCACGGCCAGGGAAAGTGCCAAATCCACCAGGAACAACAGAAGCCAAAGTAGAATGATTAGATGGAGCTACGATAGCGGTACTGATGTCAGAAACATATGATTGACGAAGCGGACTGCATACCTCACTTAGAAAATATAAATCACGAGCCCCCACCAATTGGGAGCGAATGGGATCATTAGAGGAGGATAGGCCAGATAAGAGTCAAGCCGCATGTATAGACTCACGTTGGCACTGCGTAACTTGAATATCCGCAGAAAGACACTAGCAAATATTAAGCTCCTCAAATATACTGCTAAATTGGGCATAGTAATTCTCTAAAGATAGCTCACCAAGAGTAAGAGAAAAATATGTCTCATGAAGATCATATGTACACATAGTAGATTACTAACACCGGAATATAACTCTCGAATCTGATGCCATACGAGTTTGGTAGTAGGCCAAAAAACTAAGGTATTATTGATCTGCGGCTCCATACTATTCCACATCCTAAAACGAATCTAAGCATCATCAGTAAGCTAATCAACACATTTTGAATCAGAGTTTGTAGGAGGATCATCTGTTAGAAAATGACAATGCTTCTTGTTCATAAAGTACACCTCAATAGCCTTCGCTCATAGAGCATAATGTTTTTGATTTAATCGTGTGGAAGTGATAGATGCCAAAGAAGAATCATATAAACTAACAAGACTAGTAGAGTTAGAGGCCATTGTAAGCAAAAGTACGATAATGGAGGCAGCCCATTGAGATCAACAACCCACTAATAAACACGCAACAACGAAGCACATACCTTTGTATCTGATCTATTTTAGCATAATCGCCAACACCATTATCAAAATATAATTTATATTATTCTTTAACCACAGAGAACCAAATCAGAAGCTCAACTAAACTATAACTGAATTTGAATCAGAACAAACCAAAAAATTGATGGGAAAGAATGGAATCAACATTTATTGTGTCAACCATACTAGATCGAAACACCAAAGAAACACTGTATACTGTACGCCAGATCGAAGTTTGACAAACCAAACCTCACGATCTACGATCAAAACTACGATTGCATACTAACTTATTTTGAACCAGAGGCAACCAAAAAGCAGATCGACGAGACTAGATTGAAGACTGAGATCGAGCAAAAGTGGGATCGCGAACTAGAGTTTTAGGCTTGAGACCTACATCGCATGCTAACTGAGATTGACGAGAACACAACTTGATCGACGACGAGAGCAATCGTTGCCGACGATGTCAGAAGCGGCTGCCGCCGTCGGCAATAAGAAGAGATTGTGGAGGTGACAGTTGATATGTTAGGGTTTGGTGACGGTTGAGTTAGGGTTTGGTTTAAGTATGCTCTAATACCATGATAAGAGAATTAATCACAAAGTGATTAGGGTTCTTAATTCTTTACTCTAATATGCATACATTATATAGAGACTCAGATACATTATATAGAGACTCAGAACTAGGTAAAAGATATAAATTTCCTAATACTAAGAATAAATTAGAATAACCCTTTAACATTGATGATTCGGCTTCTTTTGAGAGTTGATGTATTTAAGTGTTTCATGGTTGGAATGCAACACAAACTCCTTAGAGAGAGGTGTTGGGGGAAAAACCCACACTTTATCTAGAGTGGTGGTGTGTTTATTTATAATAAACTAACGAGATTAGGGTTAACCTAATGGCCCCTAACAACCTAGGCCCGTTAGGGTTTACATTGACTAAACCTAGCAGCTAACACCCTCCTTCAAACTGGTACATATACATCAATGATGTTCAGTTTGTTACATATATATAAGATCCGATTACCAACTAATGGTTTAGTGAAGATATCCGCCCATTGTTAGCCGGTATGCACATGACTATGATTGATCGTGCCTTTCTTGTATTCATCACGGATGAAGTGACAGTCGATCTCAATATGTTTTGTCCGTTTGTGAAACATAGGATTGGTGGTAATATGTATTGCAGACTATCACACCGCAGTTGGGTCGGCCTTTCCACTATTGCTCGTAATTCGGTGAGAATGTGCCGAATCCACATAAGCTCAGAGGTGGCTAGAGCCATGGCCTTATACTCTACCTCTATACTCGAACGAGCTACAACAGCTTGTGTCTTGCTTTTCCAACTGACCAAGTTACCCCCAATTGTGACGGAAAACCCAGAAGTGGACAATCTATCAACTGGACATCCTGCCCAATTGGCATCTGTGTATCCCTCTATTCGGGTGTGTCCCTAATTATGGTATCGAATGCCTTTTCTTGGATTACTCTGTAATTACTGAAGGATACGTAGAACGACGTGCCAGTGAGGAACCCGTGGATTTTGAGCAAACTGACTAACAACACTGACAGGATAAGCAATATCTGGCCTCGTCATCGTAGTCAAATAATTCAACTTCCCAACCAGCCGCCTATACTGATCGGGGTCAGGGAATAGCTCACCAGTATCTGGTAATAGCTTGGCTCCTGGGTCCATAGGGGAATGGACTCCATTTGCTTGAAACAACCATGTATCAGGCAGAATATCCAAAATATATTTGCGCTGAGAGATGACAATACTCTTCTTTCCTCGCAACACCTCAATACCAAGGAAATACTTCAACTGTCCATGGTCTTTGGTTTGGAAATGTTGATTGAGGAACTACTTAAGATCAATAATGTCGTTTGCATCATCACCTGTAATGACAATATCATCCATATACACAATCAACATGATGCATCTAGATGATAGGTGGCGATAGAAGACCAAGTGATCTTTTGCCGACTGGGTCAGCCCGAAACTAGTAATCACTTGGCTGAACCGACCAAACCAGGCCCTCAGAGATTGCTTTAACCTATAAAGAGAGTGGCGAAGCTGACAAATATGGCTTTCCCCTTCCTGAGCGACAAATTCGGGTGGTTGCTCAATATACACCTCCTCAGTGAGATCACCGTGAAGAAACACATTCTTCACATCCAGCTGATACAAAGGCCAAGAATAAATGACAGCCAAAGACAGAAGGAGACGGAAGGAGGCCATTTTGGCTACCGGGGAGAAGGTCTCAAAGTAGTCCACACCATATGTTTGGGCATAATCCTTGGCCACAAGGTGGGCCTTAAGCCGAGCAATAGAACCATCGGAATGTACTTTGACTGTGTAAACCCATTTGCAGCCGATAGCTTTCTTGATAGAGGGGAGAGCAACCAGATCTCAAGTATGATTGGCCTCTAAGGCTTGCATCTCCTCCTCCATAGCAGCACGCAAATTGCATGGGCCAAAATCTCACTAAGAGTACGGGGCTTGGGCACGGACTCCAAGTGAACAATCATGGAGCGAATCGGAGCTGCCAAGCCATGGTAGGAGGTAACAGATAAGGAGTGATCACGGTAGAAGCAGTAGGAGCGGTAGGGGCAGCGCAGTGGTAGTATTAGAGGATGATGCTGGATCAGGTGACAAAGCAACTGGTTCAGTAGGATGAGATGGTGCAGGGGGTGCCGAGGTTGGACTTGTTCAGGAGGAGCTTGGAGAGGTGGAAGGGAGACAAGAAAGTCATCTGGTGGAGAAAAAGGCTAAGAGACACGGGTGATGGGGTAGAAAGACTCAGTCTCGACAAAAGTCACATCCTGAGAGGTATTATACTGACGTAGCTGTGGAGAGAAACACCGGTACCCCTTCTGTGTTTTGAAGTACCCGATGACACATTTGAGGGAATGAGGATCTAATTTGGACAGATGATGATGAGTATTACGAAAATAACACACACCCAAACAGGTGAAGATGGAGGCTATAGGGGGGAGAGTAGGAAAAAGAACAGGCTGTGAGGTGAAATCACCAAGTATGGATGAAGGTAAGCGATTGGTGAGATAGCAGGCAGTGAGAATAGCATCACCCCAAAAGTGTTTAGGAACGCTGGTGTGAAATAGGAGAGCATGAGCAGTGTCCAGAAGATGACGATTCTTGCGCTCAGTAAACCCATTTTGTTGGGGGGTGTCCGGGCAAGAAGTCCGGTGAACAACTCCATTGTGCGACAAATGCTCCTCAAACCAAGTGGGTATGTACTCTGACTATTATCACTACGGAAAGTACGAACTGTATGACCAAACTAGGTGCGAACCTTGGAGAAAAAAGAGCTCAAAACAGAACGCTCTGGAGCGAGCACGCAAGAGATAAATGTAAGTAAAGCGAGAATAATCATCCACAAAAATCACGAAATAGCGGTAGCCTAAGGGTGTAGGAATAGGAAATGGCCCCTACACATTAGTATGCACAAGAGCAAAATGAATAGAACTTCTTTTATTAGTATAGATGTGATAAGACACACTGTGGTGTTTGGCTAAATAACAAGACTCACAAGATAAATTAGAAATAGATTTAAATTCAAGACACAAAATCTGTAAACTAACTTAAAAAGGATGACCCAATTACCCAAACGACAATGAGCATCATAGGTAGAAGAAGAGAGCTCGGAGCAGGCAACGGGTTGATCAAGCACATAAAGACCCCTTGTAACACTTCCTTTACTGATAGTCTGTTTCGTCAGCAGATCCTGAAAAACACAATGATTAGGGAAAAATGTTCGCGAGCAGTTTAAATCGGTAGTAACTCGACTAATAGATAGTAGGTTAAAAGGAGAGCTAGGAGTAATTAACACATTCTGCAAAGTCAACGATGAAGTGGGGGTAGCAATTCCACAACCGCGGATATCAAGAAAAAGAGCTGTTGGCCACTGTAACCTGTCGAGACCTAGTAAAAGGAGAATACGCAGAAATAGTACCTGTAGTCCTGGTCGTATGATCAGAAGCACCAGAGTCAATAACCCAAGTGCGAGGAGTCACCATGCGGACAGTGGAGTTACTTGTAATAAATATACCAACAGCAGGAGAAGAAGCCACAGGAGACGGAGTGTACCAGGCGTACACAATATCAGAATGTACCTGGGGCCCTCGGAAGAAGAAATAGGTGCAGTGATAACATGGGCCATAGGAAAGGGCTAAGAGCCCAATTGGGAAAAATGCGGACAATGTGGCCAACAACGCCACAATGATGATAGGTGCGAGTCTCCTTATACCCATCACGACCACTAGAACCACAAGAACACTTGTCTCGGCCCCGACGGCCTCTACGGGCACCACCAGGGGAAGAAAAACAAGCAACCCGATCAACTGATTTAGTGGGCACAACACGAGACTCAGAGTGACTCGCTGATCGACTCACACGGTAAAAGGCCTCTGAGAGAGATGGAATATCCGCTCCTGCAAGTATCTGGGACTAGGCAGCCTCACAGTGACCACTACCAAGACTGGCTAAATAAAGAACTACCATAATCTGATCGCGCTGGCAACAGAACACTGTCAGATCGGAAGTGAACGGGAGCAATCGGTCATACTTATCTGCAAGAGTCTTGAACCCAGCATAGTGTTCCTAAAGAGTTTTTTCTTCACTCGTGAGTTGAAAGAAACCCTTCATCACATCAAATAGGTAGGACGGATCATATGCGATGGAGTAGGTATCGGTCAAGGAATGCCAAATCTCCCGCACAGTATCACCATTGGACACCAGTATCTCAACAGACTCATCCATGGAGTTTAGCAATAAAGTAAACAGTTGGGCATTATCCCAGAGTCAAGAATGGTACTGAGGAGAAATTTCGGGAGGAGCACTCTCCGTTAGATGTAAGTCCAAATCCATGCCCTAAAGAGACTTCAGGACCTTCTTTCGTCATAAAACATAAGTGGACAGACTAGTAAGCTTGGTTTTCACCAGAGGCTGGGTAGACGGAACAAATGGTGACGGCGAAGGATCTGTGGGTGAAGAATCTGTAATCGACATGACTACGGGAGAAAATAGAAGAAAGCAAATCCCTCCCTTGACAACTATAGCCGCTCGACGAAACACCGGTCACTAGCTCAGTACATCAAATCAACCAGAACAGAGCAACAACCATGAAGCAATAAGGAATACAAATCAAGCATTCATAAGGCCGGAGCAACGATGCAAAGAGGGACAATAGTAGCAGAGGCGAATGGTAGCATCAAATGGCGGAGTAGTGGATCAGAAGCAGCAGCGGTGGAACAGTAGATCAAAAGCAGCAACTGTGAAGGAGGAGTGGATCAAAAGTAGCAGCTAACGAAAGTGGTGAACAGAGCAGTAGAAGCGATTCGAACAGCAGTAGTAGTAGGTGCCAAAAGGGTCGCCGGAGATGGGCGACGGCGCTAGAAACGGAAACGGTGACTGTGTAGGGCGGTAGTGGTGGTGTTGAAAAATGGCAGCGGCGCCGGCGCCGGAGAGAGCGAATGTTAGGATTTGTTTTTCTTCTTCTAACACAATTCTGATACCATGTTAGGGAAAAACCCACACTTTATCTAGAGTGGTGGTGTGTTTATTTATGATAAACTAACAAGTTTAAGATCAACCTAATGGGCCCTAACAACTTAGGCCCGTTAGGGTTTACATAGATAAAACCTGGCAGCTAACAAGAAGATAGTGACGCCAATAGCGAAGTGCCTGAATCATTGTATAAAATTCTTTGTCATAGGTGGAATATTTCTGGTTAGCTTTTCACCAAATTAAACAATCGGTTGCCCTTCTTGACTAAGCACACCTCCAATCTCAACATTTGACGCGTTGCATGCCACTTCAAACACCTTTGAAAAGTCTAGTACGTGTAAGGTGGGCGCGTCCGTCATCATTCTCTTTATGTCTTCAAAAGTTTTTTTTTTTGCTACTTGGCCTGATCGAATTGTCGTCCTTCAATTGGTGATAGGAGCCATCTCAGTGTTGAAACTTTTGATGAAGTGACAAATAAAAGTCACCAACCCTTGAAATCTTCTTCATGCAAGGAGCTGGGAATTGGCTACTCTAGAATGGCTTTCACTTTGCTTAGTTCGACCTCAACTCCTCTAGATGAAACAATAAAGCCTAAAATGACAACATTGAGACTCATGAAAGGACACTTCTTTAAGTACATGTAGAGCTTCTCTTGGCAAGGAACCCTCAAAACTTGTTGAATATGAGAGATGTGTTCTTCCTTGCTCTTGCTATTATATATACGAATATCATCAAAGTAAACAACCAGAAATCGACCATTAAAAGGCTGCAATACTTGTGCCATAAAGCGCATGAAAGTACTTGGGGCATTTGTAAGAGTGAATGGCATGACTAGCCATTCATAGAGGCCATCCTTCCATTCATCTCTTGGTCTTATGTGTATTTGATAGTAGTCGCTTTTCAAGTCTATTTTTGAAAATATACAACTAGCCAACATGTCTTAACATATCGTCAAACCTCATAATCAGAAGCCTATACTTGATTGTAACACATGCACCAATTGCCATCTGCATTTGGTGTGATCAAAGCTGGGACAACACAAGAACTTAAACTTTCACTAATAAACCCCTTGGAGTCTATTGCAAGCTTGACGTTGCACATCGGAGGTAGTTCATTTGGGAGTTCTTCAGGCACAAGATTAGAGAAGTCTTTGGAGATGATGCCTTTTTAGCAAGCTGAGGGGATTGGGGTATGGAATTGATCAAGCCGCGACTGGGACATCAACTCAGTAACTTTCGACAGTACTGCAGAAGTTGATGCAGCAGCTGATTTTGACACTTCTTTCACTACCACTGCATATATAACTCTCAATTCCGTACTCTCGACTTCAAAACGCTTCTTGGTGAGAATGTGGAGATATTTAGGCTTAATTTTAGCAATATTTGTTTGCTTCTTTTCCTTGTAGTTCCCCATTTCAGCTGTAGTCACTGACTTCAAAACAATGTTGTTCTTGTTGAATGAAAAAGCATAGGTATTTTCTTTTCCACTATGAGGCACATCTCTATCATAAAGCCTTGGCCTCCCAAGAAGGATATGAGCAACTTTCGTGGGAATTACGTCACACCGGATAGGATCACTATAAGAACCACAAGAAAGATAAACTAGGCAGCGCTTAGTTACCGGACTGGAAGTGCTATCAATCCAAGCTACCTTGTACGGTTGAGGATGTGATTGAACCAGAAGCTTAAGGTGCTACACTGTGGCTGTTGATACAACATTCATGCAACTTCCGCCATCAATAATAAGCTTTCAGGCTTGGTTTCATAACGATCGACATCTGAAAAATAGATGTACGCCTCCAATCTTCCTTTTCAACTTTAGAGGCTGCAATGATATATCTGACCACAGAGTTCGATGAAGTGTCTATCTCTTCCTCTTCTAAATTATATGTGTTGAAAGTCCCAACATCAAATGGATCCTCATCCGTGTCACTGTTTTGTTGGTCATGTTCCTTCTTGTGCTTCATAAGTGTGTTTGTTTCTATTTGGACATTGATAGGCCATGTGACCAGTTTCACCACACCTAAGACACTTGCTGTACTTACCTCCTCCTTTGTTGGTTGTGTGATTCTTTCCCTTTTGGTCAGCTGTATTGATAGAAAGTTTGCTTAGATCCACTTGGCCTGAAACAGCTTGCGTCATTATACCCCTTTTGTGCTATCTCCCTGGCTTGAGACCCAAACTTTTTAGAAATTGGATATCTCAAATACTCTTCCATATCCAAAGCAATGGAAGTCATGTTCCAAACTGTACAAGGGTTGACGCAGCAGCTCCCTCCTTATGTTTGGCCTTAAACCAGCCTTGAATCAAGAAGAGTTTGGCTGGGGTCTCCTACAACTTCGACTCCTTGTCTTAAGCTCATCAAAATTTCGCATATATTCAGCCGCTGGCATGTTTTGCTTTAATTCAATGAGTTGTTGGATCAACTTCTCATGGTAATTTGATGGCATGTATTTTTCCGCAACTTAGTCTTCATCTCTTGCGAAGTACAAATTGGTGGTTGCCTCGATCTCCGAATATCACCTTCAACACCCATCCACCAATTTTTTGCTACCCCACTAGTTTCATCTTGGCAAATCTCACTCGTTGATCGTCAGCCATGTGATACCAGTCAAAGTACTCCTCAATGGCAGCAAGCAAACACGGTAGGATTAACCTTGCCTTCGAAATCCTGAACCTCAATTTTTATCTTCTTAGTGATATCTCCACCCATGTCATATGTCTTGTATTGGTTCCTCTGCAACAAATCACTGGTCCAATTGAAGATGGAACGTTGTGGCACTCCTTGACCTTGGGCAGCCCTGAATTCCTGCCTTTGAGGGGGATTTGCACATTTTTCTACTTCTTGGTTGCCTTGATTCTCAGCATTCGCACCAGAATCATTATTGGCAGAGTTTTCTCCTTGTCTGCCTGCTATTGCACCGTTATTAGGTTGAGTTGTTTGGCCTTCCAAAGCTCTGATGCGGAGATTACATTGATCTAATTGCTCTATAAGTTTCAAAAGAATCTCGTGACGCCGGAACTCAGTTAATCTTCTTTTAGAAGGCCTGCCAGATCGTGTAGACATTGTGGTAGCTTCACTCTGATACCAAAAATTGATATAGGAAAGAATTGAAATTCTAGGAGATAAGGAAAATTAAGACTTGGGGATGTTTTTTAATGATTGCGAACAGTGTCCGTGAACAGTAGAAAAGGGAGTAAATTAGGCCTCACACCTAGAAAACCTTAGGCATCACACCAGGCCCTGTTTAGCCTCATACCAAAAGGATTGCATCTCACAATCTTTGAAAGCTCGAAAGCTAGATATTTTATATTCTCATTCATACTTCAAACTGTTGAGATTACAACACTTTATAGATACCATAACATGTGCTTAATGCTAAATGCGTTCCATATTCCAAGATGTGTTGAATGCAAAGACCTAGATATCTCTACTACTAGTCCCAAAAGGCCTGGGATGAATTACCATGTGTTGACTAAATGCAATATGACTTCTACTAGTCCCAAGAGGTCTGGGATTGTGTTGACCGAATGTAAATGAAAATTTTCAATGACTTTAAATGTTCTAGCCCATGTCTAATTAAGATCCCAAGTGGGCCCTAGCCCCTATGTAATCCAACATATGCCAAATTAAGGCTTGGGCCTTGGACCCTTCCAGTCCGTGCTGTTTATAGACTTTTAAGGGGCACTGCCATTTGTCATCATAATGATAGCTGGATGCTGAAGTTCACAGACTAATGCAAAGTTGACAAGTTTTACAACAGTTGCCAAAGGGGATTGTGCGGTGTTACACATGAGTTACAGTGATATAGTGTTTTGCAATTGAGGTATTTTTCTAAAGTGATTGTGATGTATACCTTTTCCTGCAGTGGTGGAAGATATATACAGGCGAAGGCAGCCATTGCCCACCATGGATGCCATATACTTCATGCAGCCAACCAAAGAAAAGTAATGGTTCTTTTCCATTTTCATACATATGGGATGGATATTAGTACTCTTTTGATAGTTTTGTACGTGTATTCTACCTTTCAAAATACTGGTTAGTTGGACTTCTTCAGATTCTTTAAACTGATTTAACTTACAGTTATGAATCTCATTATTGCTGTCTTTTTCCCCGTGTTTGACAATTGGTGTTTTTAAGTACTTCGGTTTCCGAATTTGGTGATCAAATGATTCTAATATGTTTTTATAGTTACCTAATTACAGTACATTTTCCTTCTTCTCCTTGGCGGCTATTTTTTGTATGTTGGCGATTGTGTCTTTTTTCGTCTTATGTTGTGTCATGGTTTATGGATGGTAACCCCCACCCACTCTATTCCGCTCTCTCACATGTTTTCTGTATCTACATGCAGTGTTGTTATGTTTCTGTCCGACATGACGGGAAGAGCACCCCTGTATAAAAAGTACATGATGGATCTTTTTCAACTGATACTCCGTTTAGTTTATCCTGTTGGAAGTTATAATTTGTTTTGTCGAGGATTTTTATTCACTTTGACTCATTTTTTCTTTCTTGGTGATCTGTTTCTAGGGCGTTTGTTTTCTTCAGTTCACCTGTTCCACGTGAATTGGTTAGTCATATCAAGAAAGATGGAAGTGTTTTAGCTCGCATAGGTGCCTTGAGAGAGGTTATAATTTTTTTCCCCTTAAAGTTTCTCCTTGTTTCTGTGATTTGATGGAAACAATTGGTATGTGCTGGCTGTTTATACTTTTAGCATATTTGGTTTTGTGCCATGCTATTGATACGGTGGGAACATGCAGATGAACCTGGAGTACTTTGCCATCGATAGTCAGGTACATTGTGCTCCTGCACTTAAAATATAGCAAATTGTTACTGCTTGGTTTCACTTCAGCAAGATTTCCTATTTCCTATTCCTTTCGTTTCCCAAAATTTTTACTAGGAAATAGAGAAACCTGAAGGAGTTATGGGATGTTAAACATCTCTATGCAGTGGGCTTGTGGCTAACATAACCACACCAAACTAAGCCATGTGTCCCATTGTTTTTTGGTAGGCTACATGAATATTCTTTTTTCCATTCGGTTATGTCAAGGCTATACTAATTTATTGAGTCCATTAAGTGGTGTCCTTTTTTACCACAACTTCCCATGTCAATTTTGGCCATTCCCTCCCCGTAGCATCTCCATCATCAGTCTTCATTGTATATGACCAAATTGCCGTAGCCTATTTTCCCTTAATCTTATCTTCAATTGGTGCTACTCCTACCAATCCATGATAGTTTCATCTATATGCAGTGGCGAGTGGCTAGAAAATGGCTTTTTATTGCAGAACTGTAAGATGCTTGATGTTTTCATTTAGTCAATGTGTCAACAATTCCTTAGAGTATTTATTTCCACGTAAAAAACAGTATTCTCTGTCGTGTTCCTGACCATGGGCCAGAGGAATTTGATGTTCACAGACACATTCTTCAATATTGTGAGAACTTTATTGGGTAGATTACTTTCTAGTGTCATATCCAAAAACTTTTTCTAGAGTTTGACAGCTGAACTAAATATGCTGATAAGTACCGAAAGTGATTTAGTAATTTACTGAGCTGTACTTGCAAAGTTACAACCGCTGCCATTGTCGGTGCATGTATCCATGTTGTTATCTTTATATATAATACATTATGCCAAAAGGGGATGCTATTGACACAAAGTAGCAGTGAAAGCAGGCTAGATAAAGTTCTAGCAGATGAAAGTTATTTGAATCCACTGGGAATATTATGACAACTGAGAAGTATTACAGATAATTTGATTTGGTTTAAAGAAGGGCAAACTAACTTTTGCCCTTTGCAATAGGGCAAGTCATAGATTAACTGAATCAAGTAATTTAAGACATGGTAAATTTAGTTGATACATAATAGAAAACCTAGTCGAATAGGAAACCAAAACTTTAAACTTTTTTGAGGCCAAGTGACTATATTCCCAACCAAAATCTGATTTTAAGCTAATAGGATAAAAAACGTATTTGCCCAAACTCATGGCATACATCAAGTCTCCCTTGAAACAACTCCTCGAGTTTAGGTAGGGTAGTGCCATCTTCCATGTCAATTGGATAGATATTTGAAAGCACGAAAAACCAGCGAGATTATAACGAAGAAAAAGAAGTTTAAAATTTTAATCTTTTCATTGAAATCAGGAAGAAGCTGCAAGACCACCCCCACCCAAAGAAAGTGGAATAATATTCCAAAATCCCACATGGCCACAAACAACGGTTAATCGGACATTAGGAGTATCATGAGATGTGAGGTTCCTTTGTAACACCTATGGGTGCTATTGCTCAAATTGTTTCCTTCTTTAGGGGTTTCTAAGCAAGAAAAGACATTTAAGAAGTATCTTTGAAACTAAGTAGTGTTGAACTATTTGTATCTCACTGTTATTCTTAAAGTTCAGCAATTTAAACCATGCTTTCTGTCCCTTCCCATCCCCCTATACGCACAACCCTGCTTACTGGAAAAATTTAAAATTTTCAGTATTTTTATTGTGTTTCACTGTCTTTCTGGTATTGGGTTGTAATGGTGTAGGGATTTATCACTGACAATGAGAGGGCTTTAGAGGAACTTTTTGGGGATGAGGAGAGTACTCGCAAAGGTGATGCATGTTTAAATGAAATGGCCACTCGGATTTCTACAGTTTTTGCTTCGTTACGGGTATGTAATTCCAGACCCTTGATTTTAAATCCATGTATTGAACAATTCTTTAACATGCACGAGCTCGTGTTTTTCAGGAATTTCCTTTCGTACGCTATCGTGCAGCCAAATCCCTTGATCCGAACACAATGACAACATTTCGGGATCTAATTCCCACAAAGCTTGCTGCTGGTGTTTGGAATTGTCTTACGAAATATAAATCTAACCTCCCTAACTTCCCCCAGATAGAGACGTGCGAGTTGCTTATTGTAGATAGATCAATAGATCAGGTTCTTGGATGCATGTGTCGATTAAGATGTGCGTGCTTATTATCTTGTCTACTCTTATCAGTTTACCGTGCTTCTTTTTCATACCCAGATTGCTCCGGTGATACATGAATGGACATATGATGCCATGTGCCATGATTTATTAATTATGGAGGGAAATAAGTATGTGCATGAGGTAAATACTTGTATTAGAAATTTGATTTGCTTTATGATGTTCTATGTTCAGTCTCCTTTGTCGTACGACATATCATATCAAGGAAATTGTACTTCTTAGGTCCCAGGAAAAGCTGCTGGTGTACCTGAGAAAAAAGAAGTCCTTTTGGAGGATCATGACCCCATCTGGTTAGAGCTTCGGCATGCACATATAGCAGATGTATGTGTCATTTAAGTTATTTTTCCGGTCTAGTAGAAATATCAGGGGTGTCCTTTGATCATTGACTGCCTTGTCAGGCTAGTGAACGGTTGCATGAGAAGATGACAAGCTTCGTATCAAAGAATAAAGCTGCGCAAGTTCACCATGGTTCGAGGTCAGTTTATGATTTGTTACGTTGACATCGTATTATTAACCAGTGGACATGCCAAAAATTCTTAGCAACTTGGGTATTATGTTATTTAGTTTTTATTATTGCTTCTGTGGGATTGCTAGATTCGCCAATCTGATCCGGTTCTTCCCCTTTGGCCGGAATAGAAGCTATTGCCTACAAGAGAAGCAACTTGTTAGTGCCACCTGTCCGATATCAGCCCAACGACACTCTGATGCTTAAGTCAAATCACAGAAGTAAAAGCAAAAAAAGTATTTTGCACTTTGAATGAGAGCATACCTTTTTAGATTATGTATCCTCAAATTTAGCATTAGGATTTCCCCAAGATCTTTTCCAAATTTGTTGCGGATTCCCCTCTAAGATCCCTTCTATAATCTTTTGAGATTCCATCTGGGATTCTTGCCATAACAGTTCAGGATCTCCTCAGGATGTTCAGGAGGCCCCTTCGGCTCAAATCTCCCTTCCAAACCACATCACCAATCCGGCCTGGTAGCCAGTCTTGGGGCTCAGGCATGCAAGTTGTTGGGCCTCTGGCCTTGTCTCGGCTCAGCCCAACCTTTTTCGAGGGCCTACGTTGTTGCCGGGTAGATGGGGATGAACTGACATTTCGGCCCACGACAGCTTCACTAAAAAACAATTTCGAGAAAAATGAACAAGCATAAAGCAATGCCTTGCCTCCAAACTATGAGTGTCAAATATGTGGCGACCAATCATATAAAATTAATGAAAGAAACCTTCCAGAGAAACATCAAAGTTGCTAAAGGTTCATAATGAACTCTGCTGGGAGTGTTGGGTTCGGGTCAGCTGGTTGAGTCTGATGAAGATGTTGAATTTTGTGACTTTTTGTACTCTTATCCTTTTATATATTGTCACCACATATCTAACCTCAAGTATCTTTTGTCTAGAGATGGTGGTGAATTATCCACTCGCGATCTGCAAAAGATGGTTCAAGCATTGCCACAATATAGTGAACAAATTGACAAACTCTCTCTCCATGTAGATGTGAGTTCCTTGTACATAGCATCATTTCTTGTGCTTTATGTTTAAATTTGTAAGAAATTGACCATTTTTGTTAACTGCTCTAAATGCAACACATGTTTGATAGCTACTGGCTTAGTCCTCTCATCTTCATATAATGTTCAATGGGAAATTAAAACGTTGCTAGATTTGAATTTCTGATCCATACATCTCTATGTCCGCATGTAAGTTTCATTACATTTGTCCTTTTAGGCTCAATGACTAAAAAGCAAGATCACTCATGGTGTAGCTCTTTTCTTTTCTTAACATGAATAAGCACGTATATAACTAATGAGGACTTTCTGTGAGATTGTTGATTTCTGCAACGCAAATCTCTCTCAATTTTACCAGCAGCTATTAGGTTGCTCATATTCCTGACACCTCTAATGGTGGAGTTGCAGGCTTTTAGTCTTGACTGGGACACTGGCCAAAAGGAAGTCATGATTTCCTACACTTTTGATTGTCGTCTAGGTCCCACTATCTTCAGTCTTCCTCTCCCCAAGTGATGATCTGTATTTGTAGTCTTACTTTTTCGTGTCTCAGGGCCTGCAACTTTGCTAATCGTCTTCATTTCACGTGCAGTAATTATGCAGTAATTTTGTTTTACTTATGCTTTCTTGAACATTGAGATTCAGATTATTCTCTAACGAAGTATTATACACTCGAGTGTTGCCCCTTATCTATTCCTTTCTACAGTCAGAAATAACCTTGCAGAAAATCCACTGCTTTTTAAGGAAGTGCTGCTCCCATCAGCTTTCGAATAGATAAGAAGTTCAAAACAGGGCCTCTTGTAATAAATAAACTAACTCTGTGTTGCCCATAAAACATGAAACTTTTTAGGAACATCTTCCTGAGTTTGCTCTGGAAACTCAAATTGGTTGGTGGGGCTAACATCTGATTTCCCTTTTAAATTTCGTTTTCCTTGCGTATTTTTTTATCTGGAAATAACAATATTTTCCCTGTATTTTTATGCTACTAACCATGGAACTCAAAGGAGACTTGGCATCAAATTATTTGACCAATATTAGAAACATTTTGCATTTTTAGAGGTTCCTGTTTTGGGTAATGCTTTGTGCATTAGTGCATGTAATCCTAAAGGTGGATGATATGTGTTTTGGGAAACTTATTTTTATGTATCTTGCAGGATGGCTGTATTTCAGTTGTCTTATTTGCAATATTGGGCTGTAAGCCTTGTTTTTGTTCCTCTCTCTCTCTAGTTTTTCCTTACGGACCATCAGGTTGGTTAAATTGGTTCTATTTGTAAGCTTAATATGAAATGCGAAAAAGAATCTGAGGGGCATTAGCTTTAGACCCTTTTGTCTAATCTTTCACCTTTTGCTGCCATAAAAATAGCTTGCAGGCTGTAGCAATATCCTATCTTTTTTGTTGCTAGGTTTTCTATGATGTATTCTCTGGAGTTACACTCCTAGTAACCAAAAGGCCATATAATTAATGCGTAATTGATCGATGTGATTTTTACTTATTCATGTTCTTCTATGCTGCAACTCGCACAAGCTATTTGTGTTCACTTCTGCCATTGCGAACTCTGCTCTTGACTATTTAAAGATTTGTTTTCAATTTTGGCCTTTACTATTGAAAACAATATTCTTCGTCATTGCTACTGAAAATTATAACACCCAATTGGTCTTCTTCATTATCTGCACGTTGTAGATCTCTATATGTTTCCGTCTATACAAATGATAGAATATTGTAGCTCATAACCCAATAGTAGAAAACTTAAATGCTGGTCAATAACTAGTCTTATCTTTGTACTTATCTAATATGTTAACACTAATTGGTTCCCCCCCCCCCCCCCCACACACACACACACACACACACACACAAAAAAAAGAAGCAATGGTAATCATGAGAAAAAAAGGAAAGAAATGATAAATTGGGATGGAAATCAATCAAGTATGTGGGGTGGTGGATTATGGACTCCCACGAGTCCTTCTAGAGTTGAAAAAGGTTTGACCTAGAAGTGCATCAAGATGTGTTCTGCTCGGACATCCTCTGCAAAAGGAACAACCAGTTAGGGACAACATAACAGTGGTCGGAATTCCTTTTGATGGCTAAGTTAGCAATCGCAGGAGGGAAGACTCGTAGAACAATGTTCAGCCGAGCAGGTATATATTGCAAAATAAGAATGTATAGTGTTGTTTATAGGTTTGTGGTGTGTAAAGTGGCAAAGAATACCTCAATAATCACCCTATAATCACTTTGTCTAAAATAAGATCGATCCCCCTTGCTGGTGAATCTTCATTTCTATTTATAGGAATTGGTTGAGTGTTCTAGTGAATGCACTCGAGTATAGCTTCTGTATTTGCCACCCCTAAATGGGTTGATTTGATGTATCGAGACTGAAGAATGCACACTTTTTGCATTGGTCGGCATTGCCAATCAGAGTGGCTTCTGGTCTATGGTGACAATCATTCGAGGTCCAGTATTAGTGAGACGGCTATCCAAGATAGTTACTGTTCGAGATGGTTGTTGTTCGAGATGACGCAATAGTTAGACAAGGCCTTAGTTTACGGGTCAACTACTTGCTGGTTCTCGCACATTTTCATGTCGTTTATGAGATTTATTCGCCTCCCACAATCTCGCCTTAGCTTGTTGCTGCTCGGACAATGTTGTTTTGATTTAGGGGCAGTAAACTAATTATTCGAGGAGGTTAGTTGTTGGTTTATCTTTTTCGTACGTCATCCACGTGTTAGTGGTTGCACCTCCTGCACTGAATGTGACGTGCCCCTTGGTCTCCTTTGTAGGGGTTTTCTCGAAAAGTGACTTTTCGATTCTCGGTAAAAAAATCCTTATATATTCAAGGTGAAGAGGCATGTACTTTTTGTGATCAGTCCGAGAGCCCTACTCTGCTGTTTTATCCGATTTTCGGTTTCCACTTTCACAAGTTCTTCTCCATCTTGACTCTTTAATGGTGGCCTTATTAAATTGAATGCTTTATTGACAGGTTTAGGGAAACCTATGCGATTCTTGATAATGTAGCACTCCGCATTTTAGGGAAAGATGAAAGGCCGGTGATCACTGCCGATAACACCTCGACCTATTTCCTCCTGATGGCTATAGTTGAGGATGGAGTTAGGTTTCCTATTAGTAATCTCCTTCTCGAGGCCCTTTCTTTCTAGGGGATTGCCCCTTACTAGGCCACCGATAATTTTTACCAAATAATTTTTCGGGATTGAGGCGCTTAATGCCCCTCCTTGGTACCAATTTGGGATTCAGTGTCGTTCGCCATTGTTACGCCCTCAAACATGCCCCCTGGAAGGCTAGCGGGGAGAACGACAGGTGGAAACCCGTAAGTTTCATTTATAGGCCTAAATTAGAGGGTTTAATTTGGCCTAGGCCCTTCCATAGACGGCCAAGAATTTGGACCCAATATTAGTTGAGATTTCTGGGAGATGGGAGTTCCTGATCGAGGTTCAAGAAGCCGAGTTGTTCCTCAAGTAAAGCAAGCTCTTGGTGAGATTTCTTCTTCTCTTTTGATTTATTTCATATTCTTGCTTAGATTTCATGTTGCTGTAATAATGCGTTTTTTTAAAGCGTTGCTTGTAACATTATTAGTCTAGTCTAGTTGTCATGACTTTGTCTTTCTCTCAAGTAGAGTCATTGTGAACAATTTGATCAGCTTGGACCCAACTGTCCTAGCAGACGTTGCTCGACTTCAAGCATAAAAGGGTCCGCTAACCGTTCACGTTCTGCTAAACTACTAGTCCACTATTCGGACCTTCACGGCCTTGAAGGATATCCCTATCGACGAGAACAATGGGTTAGATACTTATTTGAAGTCTGACTGTCTTCCGTTAGTCTTGTCTCGATACGAGGAGCCCTTTGCTGAAGTGTCCAAGAACACCGTAGTGATATCCAAGTAATCGGAGGAGGTGGTGGAGGTATTTCCTCAACAGCTTGCTATTAACCCTGCCAAGGACCCCTTTGCACCACATTCAGAAACTCAGGTGCCCTCCTCCCAGTCAGATCTCGGGCGTGCTAGGTCTATCAGAGACTTTGAAGAAGAAGAAGAAGATTTAGGCCGCCGCCGCCCCTGCCCTTGCGGAAATAATAAGGGAGTAGTTAACCGTGGAGGCGGTCGTTCCACACGTTACTGTTTGGGATGCCTCCTCTGCCCTTTTTGCCCCTATGGAAGCTAATTCTGTGTCCCATTCAACAGACTTGGCTAGGCGGTGCTTGAGAACGATGCTCCCCAAGCTGGTGTAGAGGGTTCTTCTGCCTTTCTCTATTGCCTTCACCTTGAGCAGCCTTCTCAGAAAGCTAGAGTCCTTTAGCTGTCGACCCGCTCGGAGGTCGGTTCTTGAAGTGGAGATTGGATTGTCTGCCCTACTTTGCACGGATTACCCATTTCTTCCAGCAGCTTGGTGCTTAGTAACGCACCTTGCTGTGGCTGCTTTCAACTGCTTGCATCTAAGAAAGGACAGGGAGGAAATAGGGCGATGTCGTCCAAGGTGTTGTTATACCAATTCTTTTTCTCTTGCTACGCTGTAACATTTGGATTTCTTTTTTTTTTCTTTCAATTTGCTTGCTATTTTGTGGCTAAATTCTTTCCTTTGCGTGTAGGGGCATAGGAGTTTTTGTGGTGTTTGATTGCCTTATGAATGCTTAGAATAATGCGGCCAAGAGCGATCGTATCCGCTCTAACGCTGTTTCATAGGAAGAAAAACGTAGTGGTATATTTATATGCACCTCATCTTCTAACTCACCATGAAGAAATGCATTTTTCACATCAAATTGATTAAAAGGCCGATTCAAATTTGCAGCACAAGAGAGTAAAGCTCGCAAAGAGTTCATCTTCGCTACTAGAGCATACACCTCCTTGTAGTCAACACCATAGGTTTGAGCAAAACTTTTAGCAACAAGCCTTGTATCTCTCAACTGTACTATCGGCATTTTGCTTAACCGTGAAAATTCACTTGTATCTTACTGCTTTCTTTCCTCCCGAAAGTGATACTAGCTCTCAAGTGCTGTTTTTTTCAAAGTGGTCATCTCCTATACCATAGCTCTTTTCAATTTAGGTATCATTACTGCATCTTGCCAATTCTGTGGAGTAGATATAGAAGACAGAGACGAAAGAAAAGCATGATATGAAGGAGATAAATGATCTTAAGAGACAAACTGGGAGATGAGATGTTGAGTGCATGACCTAATACCTTTCCGAAGAGCAATAGGAAAATGATCAGAATCAATAAGAGAAGGTTCAATTAGAGAAGAGTCATTATCAGATGGGTCAGCCGAGGAGTCTAAACTGGAGCAGACGATTGTGATGGACAATGTGGTATCACACGAGGACTTTCTATTCTTCCAGCTAGTATATGTTTTTAAGTTCACCATTTGCAGTCGGTCTATCCGTTCCCCCATATCACTATCAATGCCATGTGTTCCTACCTCTTCAGCATATTTAGGCTCCCCCCATTATGGTTAGATATAGGCTCTCCCTCATTATGGTCACTATGGTTGTAGAATAGTGGCTCCTCCTCAATGGGATTATACCATATAAACATTTCTTCCTGCCTAGACTCCCCCTGAAGAGATGGAAGGGAGGGAGAGTAAAAAGACTCGAACTCCGAAAAAGTGACATCCATAGATACACGAATTTTTTTAGAGGAAGGCTCAAAGTATTTGTAGCCCTTCTGGGTAAAAGAGTACCCAACGAAAATACATTTGTGGACTTTAGGACCTAACTTGCCACCCGAGGGATGATGGTCATGAACAAAACAAACAACCAAAAGAGAATACTCTAGGGAGACACTCTAGAGGAGTTTTGAAGAGGAGAACATTGGATGGTAGGCGGTTTATAAGGTAAGTGGCAATTAAAATGGCTTCGCCCCATAAAAATTTAGGAACATTCATAGTGAATAAAAGAGAGCAAGCGCCCTCAACAAGATAATGATTTTTGCGTTCAACAATTCTATTTTGTTGTGGAGTGTCAACACAAATTGTCTGAAAGAGAATACCATTTTCATCTAGGAAGGCCCGAAAACTCCTATTTATATACTCAGTGTCATTGTCACTACGGAGAATTTTGATTGGCTTATCAAATTGAGTGCTTACCATCGCATGAAACAATTTAAAATAAGAAAAGACTTTACCTTTGGACTTAAGTAAATACACCCAAGTGACATAAGAATAACAGTCCATAAAAGTGACAAATCATCGATAACCTTTTAGAGATGAAATAGGGGAAGGACCCTAAACATTATAATAGATAATCTCAAATGGAGAACCACTCCTTTTATTAATAGGTGCTTAAAAAGAACGTTTATGTTTTCTAACCTCACAGGCTTCACAAAAAAACTGATTCCGAGAACAATGTTTAACTAAATTAGGAAAAAATTTCTTTAAGATTCCAAAAGAGGGATAACCCAAATTGGTGCCACTGATGTAACATAGAAATAGCTAAACTCACATCTTCTTGAAGAGTTAAATCACATGACATGGGTGAATGAGATGGATGAGGTGCAGAGTCCAAGAAATAGAGGCCACAATGTGCTTTACCACTACCAATTATCTTTCTCATATCCAGTTCCTGAAAAACACAATAAGTAAGGAAAGAAGTCACGAAACAATTTGCATAACGAGTAAGACTACTAACAGACAAAAGATTAGTGACAAAGTTTGGAATGTGTAGAACTAAAGAGAGAAACAAAGAGGGAGAATAGCGAACGAAACCTTTTCTTGAAATAGCAGAGAATGGCCCGTTGGCTATTATGACCTTATCCTTATCAGAATAAGTAGAGTAAGAATCAAATACAGAGGAACATTCTATCAGATGATTGGAAGTACCGGAATCTATAATCCAAGGGACAGCTAAAGTGGTAGTAAATGTACGAGCTGAGATACTTGTATGAGCAAAATTGGATAAAGTGGAGACTGCTATGGAAGCGGAAGTTATAGTAGATGGAGAATCAGCCCGAACCATAAGGCACCGGAGAGCGTGTATTTCTCTTGGAGAAAAATCACTAACATGATCAGAACGTCCGGAACCACGACTACGACTATGACTACGACCACCAACTCTGCCCTCACGCCCACGAGAGGAGCGGCCATGTAAATTCCAACGAAAATTCCTAGTATGACCAATGTTATGATAATAATCACACCAGATAGACTCACAATCAATAGACCCACTATTTTGTCTGGTATTAACCATACTGCAATGCAAAAGAGAGATACCCAACAAAATCAACAGATCAAACAATTCGTAGAAACAAAACCAACTCGCAATAGTAGAACCAGTACCGGCAAAAAGGCTGTGGCGATGGGTCTAGAGCGAACAAAAATAGAATTGAAGGAGACTCCGGCAACGGCGCAAAAAAAGTGCAGAAATTGAGCAAAAACGCGCATAAATAGTGCATAAATTGCGTAGAAATTGAGCAAAAACACGTAGAAACAGCAACAGTGCGCGTGAACAGTAAGGTCCGACGGCGATATCGCTAGCGGCGGTGGTGTAAGGTGCGGTGGCTAGTGTTTTCGTGTTATGGTGGCATTGGGTAGGGTTTCAAACCGCTCTGATACCATGTTAAATTTAATAATCCGAATCAATAATTTTTATTCATCATGCGTAATATTTATACAAGTAAAAAGAGACCTAAATAACTATAACTCTTAACTAATCTACTATTATTTACATAGGGAAACAAAACATAAATCTAATCTAATTACAGTTCTACACACATATATAACTTAACACTTGGGCACATTGTGCGAGGCAGGAGGGCCTTATATAGTACAATCGATTCTGCTTGCACCGACACATTAGCTCCGGTGGGGCAGTGTACTTCATTTGTTTTTGCGTTGGGGCCTCCAACCCCTGGGGTTTTTGCTTCTCTTTGTGCACCCACGTTGCTAGATTGGGTGAAAATGTGTGGTATTATAGCTTCCATGGCAACTCTTAGTTTTTAAAGCCCACCGCCCTTGGTTGGCTACTGTACTTGAAAATCACTATGGTCGCCAATTCTAGTCTGTTAGATTATGGACTCCCCTACGAGTTCTTCTGGAGCTGAAAAAAGTTGACCAAGATGTGCACCATGATGTGTTCCGTTTGGACGTCCTTTGTAAAATGAACAACCAGTTAGACACGCCAACCGATGGTCAAAATGCCTTCTGATGGCTAAGTTAGCAATTGCAGGAGGGAAGACTCAGAGAACACTGTTCTATTGAGAATGTATATACTGTAAAGTAATAACGTATGGTGTTGGTTACATATTTGTGGTATATAAAGTGGTTAAAATCATCTCAATAATTGACCTGGAATCAGGTTAGGCTCCAAAATGATCAATCTCCCTTGCTGGTGAATCTTAGTTTCTATTTATAGAAATCGGTTGAGTGTTTTGGTGAATGCGCTTGAGTGCATCTTTTGCATTTGCCTTCCCTAGATGTGGGCAGTTTTGACATGTTATAGGATTGAACAATGCGCACTTTTTGCATTGTTCGGCATTGCCGACCAGAGTTGTTTCTGGTCTGTGGTTACTATCAGACTTTTGCTGTCCGAGACGACACCGTAGTTAGGAGATGCATTAGAGATGCACTTTTCTGGCTGTTTGCTGGTTCAGTGACATCTTTGTCTTGCTATGTCATTTTCCAAACGTCACTACAATTTTCTTTTCTTTGAGTGGCTTCTAAGAGAATTATGTTAATTATAATTACCCGGTTCTTCAGTTTCTCTTTACTCAGAAAGCTAGATCTGCTTAATTTAAATGCATGACTTTTGAACGTATAGAATGTACTATTTTGTTGGGAAAAATTCTGGGCATTGTGGCTTCAGGCTAATATAGTTTTTGGTGTAGATTGCCGGAAAAATTAATAATATTATCAAGGATATGGGACTCAAAGAACTTGGGCAGCTAGAGCAGGACCTTGTTTTTGGTGATGCAGGAACTAAGGATGTAATTAACTTTTTGAGAACGAAACAGGTGAGAACTCGTAGGTATGAATTGTCTAGAAAACCTTGTATGTGTGCATTTAAATAGGTTACCTTTCTGTATGCAGGATGTAACACGGGAAAATAAGCTGCGGTTGTTGATGATTTATGCAGCATGTTATCCTGAAAAGTTCGAGGGTGACAAAATCACAAAATTAATGGAGGTAGGCTCCTTTGTTGATACTTTCTGCTTTCACTTCCCTCTCCTCTTCCTTTGAGGTCATTAAGTGAATATATTCCAATTTCCTTTCTTGAATGCCCGTAAATGTCTTACTAAAGTCTTTCGGTCCAATACATAAATAGAGTTCAGCTATAGCACCCAATTCAGAGCAGATAACAATATCTCTTCTTTTCTCTTCTTTTTTTGTGGGAAAGCTTATGTACCATGTATTTTTTCAAAGATTTAGCACCCCTTTCAATCATCTCTTGCTGAATTACGTGTGTTTTCTCGTCTTAGCATTAGGAACCATCCCGTATGTTTTAGCAGTTTGATACATCTATTTACAAATCTCTATGGATGCATATGTTGACATAGCAGCCGGTGTCCACGATGCGTGGACGCATAGATTTAGACGAAAGTACGTACTTAGTGACTCGTTGATGTGAATTAACGATAATGGAAGTGTGAAAAATGAGGAAGAGGAAATACGCAAAATAGATAAATGAAAAATTCAATTCAACTTCGTTTCCCCATAGAATTAAGATTTTTTGGTTCGAATCATTGTTTGGCAGATTTGGCGAATTGACTTGCTACATTTGGGCTGAAATATGTGTGAAATTTCTCAAAGAAAAAATTAAAGCCCAAAAGTCTGTTTTTAGGGGATAATTTGAGCTCAATTCCGGCTTTCTCTTAGCCGGTTTTCTTGTCGAGTAAGATTTGAAGATTATTGAGTTGGATTTAATGTTTCTTTCCTTAAACACGACTGGTCTACTAAATGGGGTCAGTCTTGGCTTCGATTTCTATACAGGTCGTGAGAAAGTCACACGTTTGGTCTATTAGCAGATTTTAAACTGAAAGCCATGAATTGTTGAGCACTTGTACAGATATCCAAAATAGTATAACAAAAGCCCAACATTAACTTCATATCAAACGTGAAACGGTGGAGACAATTAACAAACGTGTCATGTGCATATCAGCTACAAACATAAGATCTATTGGAACAGAGAAAGAGAGAAAAAATACATGGTGATTTCTAACCTCTGCAATTTGATTATCCCAATGAATGAGAGCCGAATGATTTCCAACCTATGCAATTTGTTTTCTCTGGTGAATAGGAGTCCGAATGATTTCAGCCTCTGCAGTTTTTTTCTCTGAAGAATGGAAGTCCGAATGATTACCAAACTTTGCAGTTTTTTTCCTCTGATAAATGGGATAGTGGTAACTGCTGTGGGTTATGTTTGGTGAGTTACTATGTCGCCCCCACAGTTAATTTTAAAACAATGTTAAGTGTTGTGTAAAAAAATAAGTTTCTTCTTGGAATTTTTGGAAATTAAAAAAGTGAGCCAGCCTAAAAAATTGGGTTCGCACCAAAAAAGGTGTTCCCTTTATAATAGTATAGATATTTGTATGTATGTTTTCATTGTAGACTGAGATGGGGGGGCCAGGCATAACGGTAAGGTTGTCCCAGTGTGACTTGGTGGTCACGAGTTTGAATCACGGAAGAGTCTCTCCTCTTGCGGTAGTAAGACTCTGTGTATCCAACCCTTTCCTAAGCCTCGTGCACTGGGCTAAAGATAGGGTTCCCCACAGTCTGGATTAAAAGTTGCCAAGTCTTTTAGGCATCCGTGTTTGGTGCAGCCTAGGTGTTTGCCAAGGTGTTGTGGCAGTATTGTTTGTCAGTATTTTGTAAACACGTTCCTACTGTGAATTTTTTATGTATTCTGGGTCTCTGATTGTTTGGATAGATGTGAATGACTCCATTTCGTCCTCTATGTGGCATTGTAATTGTCAAAACTCAAAAGCAAATCTTGTCCCATATTAAGTGCCAAAACTTTTTTCAATTTGAAGGATTGAATCTTTGCTGCAAATTTGACATAAAGTAAGACATTGTTGGGTACCAGTTTGTACAACTTTACTCTTTCCGCAGTTTTGAAAAATCTGTACTAGACCACTTATATCATTTTCATTTTCCAAAAGGCAACTCATTGCAAATATTCTGTTTTTTTGGACCGACCATCAAAACAATTAATTTTCAGTTCTGCTACTTTGTTCGTGAGCCTTTTCAGTGACAATCTCAGCCTTATGTTCTGATTTTTCTTTCAGTTAGCAAGATTATCACCTGAGGATATGAATGCGGTGAATAATATGAGATTGCTTGAGGGATCATCAGATATCAAGAAAAGCTCAATGGGGGCTTTTTCTCTGAAATTTGACGTTCATAAGGTAAGTGCCATGGGTTATTACAATTCTTTCATGCTTGATAATATTTGTATGGCGCTTACCTTCCCCTTCTTTTCCTTTGTAACTTCAGAAGAAGCATGCTGCTAGAAAAGATCGTGCTGGTGAAGAAGTGATGTGGCAGCTTTCACGATTTTATCCTATGATAGAGGTAAATTCCAGTTTACATTTCTTTGATTCTATATTGCAAGGCAGTTTCTGGAGGAGCGCCATATCCATAGCTGATATCCTCTACTTCAAGGATAGTCCTGGATATCTTTATATTACTTGTGAAGTAGACATTGTTGTGCCCTAGTTTTTGGTTCTCGAACACATCGAATACTTCTCAGATATTCTGGATACATGTCCAATGCCCATTTGATCTACTGGTGCTGCCTTGCTAAGCACAAGAAAAATACAGGGGTTTTATCTGCTGGCCCATACTTATATGAGGCAGATGTAGCGAGAATAAGTTACGAGGAACCATAATGAAGGTTCTGGTTGTTTGCAATAAAAGACCATGTGTTCCTAGGGGTTTTATTATATTAATGCTTACAAGAGGAATTGTGTAGATGAACTAAAGTTCCTGTCATCTAGCAGGAACTTGTTGAAAAACTTAGCAAAGGTGAGCTACCGAAGAATGACTACCCATGTATGAATGACCCAAGTCCAACTTTCCATGGATCTTCCAGGGCTGCATCAATTCAAGCTAATCCAACTTCTGCTCCCCATTCAATGAGGCAAAGACGGGCAACATGGGCCCGGCCTCGAGCCTCTGACGATGGATACTCAAGGTATGCTGCTTGTGGCTTCATTTAGTTTCATTAGTTTTTTGAATTCAGAAATTTTATTCACTGGAGTAGTGAAACCTTTCTTTTTTAACCACCACGGAAGAGAAACATTGGTTTTTTGGTATGCACTGGGGAGGTGGACCTTTTCTCACCTCCTGTAAGGACTGAGTAAGCGAAACATATATAAGACTGGCTTGCTTATTTGTGATCAAACTTTGTGTATCCATCTGAGCATCCTTTTTTTATTGATTTTGTTTTGTTTTGTGTCTACAATTGGATGGCACTTCTCGGTTATTTCATTTTGATTTTACACAATTGCAGAAGGTAGCTTACAAGTCAGTGTCCTTTCTAAGTAGTAATCTTCCCCCATTTTTGCAGCCACTCTCCCTTTTTTCTCTTGCTGCAGAAAAAAGAAGGTATGTGCAGACAGACCTTAGTTGCAGGAACCTCCTATCAGGGATGGCAAATCCACCGAAGAACCTCTCTCCCGCACTCCCAAGTCAAGACTCCTAGGAACCACTCCCATAGAGAAAGGAGTCCTCGCGCCCGGCTATAATAGAACCTCTCAAGCACATATATTCCAAAATAAACGGAAGTAAAAGATACCAAGCAAGAGAAAATATGAAATAATGATAAGATACTAAAAGAAATATTACCCCAAATTCGCTAAGGTATTAAATATAATGTTTACTTGTTTTCACTAAATTAATATTTGCAATTGACATGAATTACGAATTATTACTTATGTTACATATCTACAGTTTTATAAATTATTCCTAAACTCCTCCTGGCACTCCCATGATTGTACGCTTCCCCACCACAACTCCCACTCCCACCCTGCTTCGTGCAAACCAAGGGACAGACCTCTCACAAGGGGTGGGTCCCACAGTGTTCACCCCTTGAGAGGTTTGTGTCCAGTTCTGTGCACATACGAGGGCTCCCAGGAAAGAACTGTTATTGTTTTTTCCCGTTGGTTCCATTAATTTTATTACAATTTCATTCCAAAATCTTATTTTCTTTTACTTGCCTGTTTGTAGTGACTCAATTCTAAGGCATGCATCTAGTGATTTCAAGAAGCTGGGGCAACGTATTTTTGTATTTATTGTTGGTGGGGCTACTCGATCTGAGGTATATATAATTTGTTTCCCAAAACAAGAAGACTGCTGTTACTTTGGGCATCTGTTTGTGATTTTGTTCTCATGAAATTTACTTGTTTTCAGCTACGGGTTTGTCACAAGCTGACAGCAAAGCTCAAGAGGGAAATTGTCTTAGGGTCATCTAGTCTTGACGATCCTCCACAATTTATTACAGTATGCTTCTTCTTCTTTTTTCGTTAGTTGGCCTTGACCGTTATTCAAATTGTTTGCTACTTCGGCGTAAGAGCCATAGAAATAAGTCAACATATGCTCCATTTTAATATGTAGAAGAAAATTATCTGTACCAACCCTAAAAATATTTTTGCACATTTCCTCAAGCCATTATAGGACACATGGTAATATTGTAGTTATGTGTGGTAATTGCTTACATCTTTCTAATGAGTTGAATTTGCAGAAACTGAAGTTAATGACAGCAGACGAACTCTCTCTGGATGATCTTCAGATTTGAAGATATTGGTGTGGAGTGCAAAGCTGGATACACAACTGTATTTTTTCCTGGTACATGTTTTTAACTGTGATTTGAAATGTCATGTATCATGTATGATCTGAAGAACATTACAAGATTAAAATTAGGTTCCAGGATGGGGGTAGACAGCAGAGATGGCTCCCTTTCTTTGTTCTGCTTAGGCTCATCTTTTAGCTTTGTATTGTAATTGTGCCACAAATTGCTTATTTCTTGTGTACACTAATAGGATTTGTGCAAAAGACACGCTGACAGTACAGGTAAAGATTCAAAGACCAGATAACCCATCTGAAATGTAATTTTTGGTATCAATGTTTCTTGAAATTTGTCTTCTCTAGAAAAGGTTGATACAAGCATTTGTCAAAATGTTACAATTTACTAGTGGTACTGGCAGTTCTCTCTCAAATAAATCTAAAATTGGTTCATAAGATGACATACACGACTTAACGGTTCAAAGTGTGGCCATACTGCAAAAGATACATAACGACTGCCTCCGGAGCTTAAACGCGAAGTTCTTTTTTCGTTTTGTTGAGCAGGGTCTCAGCTTTCCTCTTTTTGATTTCACCAACTAGCCTCTTAACGTAGGCAATGTATGCATCGACATCAAATTTCCTCTTGCAGCCTTCATAGTTCATGTAGCGTATCTTGCCAAAGACTGGCCGTTCTCTCCAACCCTGATATAGTTCTCATACAATTATCAGTAAGCGAAACGAAACAGGTGAAGACAATTGTTGAGGATCTAAACACCTACGGGAGGTTGTTATGGCCCCATTATATGATAAAATAGTTATGTATCTCATACAAATATCAGTTACTGAAACAAAATGATGCAATCCCAACCTGATCATGCACACCGCAAATTGACCACATGCAACCAACATATCCATTTGGATCCCTTCCGTCTATTTCGTACTGTATGCAGAGTCAGTGTAAGCAATGGAACTTGATGGGAATTCAGAGAATAATTACATTCATGTAGGATAGCTCTAGTTGAATTACCTTGTCATTTAGATATATTGACATTGCAAGGGCCTCTTCAGGTCCACTTGTCCATTCAAGAATCTTTTTTGCCCAGTACATCCTGATTACAGTTCTCTACTATGTTAATTTGAATTAAATAGTGAAAATAATAAGTTTCGCCAACAACAAACAGAACAAGTATAGGCTGACAGTTGTATTAGCCACGTCTACAATCAGTACACCTGTGAAGTGCAACAGTTTTATATCCACAACATTTTTCAGTGACAGGTCAAAGTAAGCTATAAGGTTTAGCATAATATATTCTCGTTACAACATCATATCGTCCCAATGCATTTCCAATAGGAGCCGACTGTTTTTTACCAAAAAACACTGCCAGATTGACGGCTTTTGTGGCATTTCAATAAGCCTCTGAAGTCAAGCCGGGGTATGTGTCAACTGACACCTCAATATGCACACTTGAAATAGTGATGGAGAGAGGAAAAAAGAGTTTGAAATGGACCAAACGCCACACTATTGTATTTATAAAAAAAAGTATCCAAGAAGATCAAACTATTCACTCTGGCCAGGTTGTTTTCTAAGTAATAAAAAAGTATAACAAAGAAGTTACGGGAAAAAATGCAAAGGGCATGCTTCTTTTTGGGACAACATTTTCTGGGTCGTGGAAAGGTTGCCTAACTTCCGCTTCAAAAATACTGAATATAGGAGTCTATGAACATTGAACAGTATAACAAAATGGAATGCTAACATGTAGTTCGAAAGTACCTAAAAGCCAGAAAGAACTTGCCTCATAAAACCATGCATTTTTCCGTAATAAACCATCTCCAACTGAGAAGCATTCCAGAGCTGAAAATTGCAGTAAGAGACCCTTTAAAATTATATACCAGTATTTACAAACTACTACACATACTACAAGAAAAAAAATATGAGAAAAAGTTCTACTAGCATAAACTGGATCCACGAATTACCAATCAACAGGAAGTATTACTGATGCAATTATCAAGTGAAGAGAATCATGAAACTAAACTTCATGCCACAAGACATTAAACGTTTGAGAGGATAAGTTGTATAACATAATATTACAAGCTTACAGGATCAACAGTTTGTGCCTTCTCCAATTGCTCCCTCCTATTGTCCATAAAACTCCAACATTATTAGTCAGCATATAAACCTATCTACGAAATAATTTCTGGCAATCCGAAATTAAGGAACTCACGCACGTGTACACATGTTCTCGCTTATCAGAGGCATGGTCCATCAAGGTTTTACGTGCCCATTGCCATGCTCCTTTTAAAGAGTCATATTGAGGCTGGTAGAAGCAATAGTTATCAGCAAGTTCCCTTCGCACGATCAACTCCTCCAAGAACGCATCAACTGCCTTCATAATAGCAGTAACACGAGGAAAATTCAAGAAATGTGCAATGTGAAGCCAAGATCCACCAATCCATTGACAACATATACGATAAAACTCCTTGGGTGCCCAAGAGCTCATCACCACATGACCAAACCCATACTTGTCAATATGGAACATTAGGATTGTAATAATATACAAGATTGAAACAAACGAAGTAGCATCAGCTCATTGGGCAGCTAATAGGGGGAGCCAAAAGCAGTTTTAACCTCTAGCAGGTATACTTACATAAAAACACAGCCACTCATTATTATCAAAGAAACAGAAATAATGGAAGTGTTGATTGAACAAAAATAACTTCATTTGCAGAAGTATTAAAACCAAATTGGAGAATCACACCACTAACTACAAGCTTTGAGACTACAAAACCTGAGGGCAACGTGTCCTGACTTTACGTGCCTCTGTGGCACACCGCTGAGCTGATATCTGCCCAAAATGCAGATATGGAGAGAGGCCAGAAAGTGCTTTAGGTTTCAAAGGGTTATTCCTCTCCTTTGAGTAGCTCTCTAATCTCTTAGACAAGAATCCATTCATGCTTCCCATCAAGACTTCCATTGCCGCATGTTCACCTGGTTCGCACCACTCAAGCTCAGGAACTTCTCCTCCTTGCCTAATTGTATATCAACGTGGTTTACTTACATTAAAGTGGCATCTAATTCCATTCAACCAAATTAAAGGTGAAAATCAAACAACGAAATTCAAATAAGATCTAACCTTACAACATCTGTAATGAGATTCTTCCAATCTACCACATGATTTGTGGCAGCCCACTTTTTAATTGGTGGCCCCAGTATAGGAAAATCAATCATGTACTCGGGCAGCAGTTTATTAATCTTACCCCTAATAGTCCTAGCACTGTACTCCAGTTTCTCTGATGCTAACCATAGAGGTACTACATTGTGAGCATCAACTTCATGAACTGACACTGAATCACCAACTCTTTTGCAGATTTCCACTTTCCAACATTTAACTTCTCGTAATGGTGTGAAGTCAGTAACCAGCAGTGAAGCACCACAATCTTCAAGAAAATCAGGAATCGTCTCTATAGCTTCTCCCTAACCAAACGAATCCCCTAACAAGTAAGCTGCCAAGCATAATAATACGTCTGTGCACCAAAAAGTAACTTGCCCTCAGGTTTCCCAAGATTTGAGACCCAAGAAAATTTGCAACCCATTTAACAAAACAAGATGTTGTTCAAGTATTTGCAACTTATAATACATCATTTGGTTGCCAAGAAAACAAAGGGGCAGGACACAAATCATACTTGAGAAGCAAGAAAATGATGGGGGGAAATACAATACCAAACCTGTAAAAGAAAATGCTTAACCCAATAAGCTAATGTTTGAACAATAGTTTCTTTGGGGATGTTACTTTCTCAAGTACCAATGATAACTTTTAAAACCTATGTTTCTGTTTTGATAAATGTAGATTTCAAACCAAGAGATTAGACATCACATTATTATTCAACAGGAATAATTCATATCTATGGTTAGTAGCTTACATACGAATTTCAACATTGGGTTTAGGAGCTATATCAAGTTAGATTAGAAATACTTCATAATCGGAGTTATGCAAAGATCCCAACAAAATACACATCTTCTGCTCATAATCCATCTTCCCCTCTAGTTCACAAGCCACATATAGAGATACATCCCAGATTTTGTCAAAACTGTGTTAGAAATTGGATTTTAGGTCAAGAACTTTTGACAAATTGAGCAAAACACTAGTGGGTAAACCATGGAAAGTTTGAACAAAATCTATTAAGAGAAAAATGAGAATTTGTCCCTTCAAGTGGGCTGTGTGGAAGGTGGAAAGTCACCTACCCCACGTTTATTAAAGATGTAAAATCTTTGTAGGTATTATAAGTCATGAGCTTGCATTTGGGGTTTCCACCTTGAGGGGTACCCGACTTTTCAAAGGGAGGACGATATAGGGTAAGTTGGTTTTGGTCCATTTACAACAACCGTGCTCGCGCGCGCTGCTACTGTGATGCTGAGACTGGGCTGGGCAGTGGAGCCATGGGGCCACGGACTGTGGTCTCTGGGAATGGAATTGGGCCCATTGGTCTTATCTTTTTACTCTCTAAAATCTTGGGCTCAGACTAGACTTGCTTGGGTCTGATCCCAGAACCTTCTGGATAGTAAGCTGAAAGATGAGATGAAGTGTCATTGAATCTCCACTTCTCATGAGTTTGCAAACTTAACTCCAGAGTTATACACCACCTTGATGGAATTGATAACTGAATTGAAAGGCCAAAGTTGTAGGGTCTTCCACATGCATTAAATTGGCTTCTTCCTGCTGTGTTCGGTACTACGAAATATTCTGCAAAACACTTAGGAAAACCAGAGCGTCTTTTCACATTCTGGTAATTCCTTTTCTGTTCCGGTCATTCAGTTTTTGTTCCTGCTTCAATCTTCCAGCAAGAGAGAGAAGAAACAAAATTCGTTCCTTTATGTTTTGGTCGTCCGATTTCTGTTCCAGCTTAAATCTTCACAGTAGGAGAGAAGAACAATTCTGTTTGCTGAAAAGTGTCAAACCGTGGGGAATGTTGAGTTGTGTGCAACCGTTGTATCATGTCAGAAAGACCCCCAAAAATACTTCAACCACCAATTGGGAGAGGATAAGGATACTGTGTGAAACACGGACCTTGGTTTAAGTTTATTGATTTCATTGTTGATCAGCAGTTCACTGTTCCTAATTTATCGATTGTTTCCAGTTTCTGTATCTAACGGTCATGTGATTTACTGATTCCAGAACATTATTGTTCGTCTCAAGGTAATATTATGTTGGTATCAGTAACAAAATTATGTTATCTTCTTGCACGTGAAATGTTAATAAAATAACTGAACTTCAGAGTTCGTGAAATGTTAATAATATAATTCCGTTACCTTGTTGTGGATAGAATTTATTGTTGAAAATGTTGCTGATATTTGATAAGTGAAATTCAAAATTAATCAGATTCAGATTTACTTCAGAGATTGATTTTTCCAACAAACTAAACATAAAATCCCGTCATTTGGAATCCACATCTTTCATTCACGCATAGCCACCAAACACACAGCTCAACATTCAAACTATCATCACAATTCCTCCTGTTTTCCGACACATACACAAATATTTCAACGCGATGTCTGTCTAAACTTATATATTATAGGAAGACGCATGTATACATACATGAATGTATAGAGAAAGAAAGCCATGCCTGAAACAAGAAGAATGGAATATGAAGAGTTTGTTGGATATCGCGATGGAGTTGTTGAAGACCCCTCAACATGAACCCTAATTGTCTGGCCTTTGCGGCCAAAAACTGATCAAACAGATTAAATACCACAGCTACAGGGACATTGGCCTTGTTGGCCTGATCAACAGCGTGAATTAACGCCCAGTTGTCTCTGAGCCGTTGGTCTCTGAACATCCAGTAGACTACGGGTCCCGCATGTCGATCCGACGGTAGAGATCCGTTCTTGAGAACTCTAATCCTGGCCGATTGGAGGGTAGTGGATTGCGCCATAGACGAGAAAACAGTAGAGGAGGTGTGGGATGGTGGGAGAAGGGTAGGGGTTAGCTGTAGGTTGAAGAAGCGGGAAGGGGGGCCATTGTTGAGAGTGGAAAAGAGAGGGAAACGAAGCAAATTGAAAGAAGTTGTGGTTTTAAAGTGGACACGTAGATGGATCTTCGACGGACACCCTCTCTCATACGGTACCCAGTTTCAGTTTGTGGTTTTGAATTTCGAACCAATCAAATCAATTGTAAACAAAACAAAATAAAAACAAATTCACAAACCCTCCTCCAAAACCGAAGTGCTTTTATATATATTACACATGAAAAAAAAAAACCCATAAAATATTGAACAATGAATATAGGTAGTTAATTTCTACTTATACACAAAAATCCTAAAAATGAGCAGTTTCACAAATTCGCACATTCTCCTCCAAAAATGTCATATATATCCATCATTATTCATTTTTTATTCCACTATGTTACATACCAAATATTAAAAAAAAAAAAAACAAACAAGTAATCTATTTAATTTTAACCTACTCTTTACTTTTTCCTTCCAACACTTCATGTTATGGTTTTCAATCTTTTTACACCTGTTATATTTAATTTAATTTTTCTTACATTCTCAATCTAGAAGGTATCTTCTTGTTTCTAGACCTCCTTTGTGTAACAACAACTTTTTCAATTTGAGCTCTTTCAGTTTTATACATTATAGAAATAGGCAAATTAATTTTTTAGTATGACACACAATGTGTAAGGACCTAATTTTTTTATAATTTCATATTTTTTATTTTAAGTAATTAATACATAATTTATTTACAATTATTGAATTATTGAATTTCATGCATGAAATTATTGGGCTCGCATGATTTTTTAGAAATATGGTTGTTGGACTTAGCCCAAACTCATTTTACTTTAATAGCCCAATTTTCTCTTTTATTTGGTCAGTCATTTCTCCCTTGTATGGCCCGAAAGCCTACTTAAGCCTACTGGCCCATGGATCTAGACCTAACCCCATTTCAGTCAACTCATTTGACCCAAGTTTTGTGGACACACAAACACGCACATGCACACACAATAATTTTCCAATGTCATCATCCCCTCACATGCCCAACTTTCCTCTCTCACGCCAAAATCTTTGAAAATCCCCCCCGCATGGCTGCAAAATTCTCTCTCTTCCCCAATGGAGGTCCTCCTCTTGTTCCTCACTCTAGTTACACCTCTCCTTCTTCAACAAAACCCTTTGGTGCCCACAGTTTATTTGAAAACCACCTTCTTCTTCACATTGCTGCAACAAATCTTTCTCTTCTCTAATAGAAGCCATGACCATTTATACCTCTACACTCCACTTCCATGTGCAACCCTCTCAAATATCCAAGCCGCACTCATTCATTCCTCTACAAAAACTCCCTCTTTCATTCTTTCTCTCCACGAAATCCTGACATTACAAAGTTAGATAGAGAGAGGGAGAACTTGAAACTTGGAAGAAGGAATTAGATAAGATTTATGCTTTCATTAGTACTGCCATGTTTTAGCTGTTTCAGATGTTGGTTTAGTTTATTAGGCATTATGGGCCCGTTATTTGATTTCATGTACTAGTTTTGAAGACATTCTTCACTTGGCTGTTGTTGACTTTGGAGTTTACTTATTTATTGGAATTGTTATCACATTGAGGTTTATTTATGTTGTTGTACCGTTTCATTATTTATTTCATACCCTCTAAGTTTGTGGTGTAACAATGATTGTTTACCTCAGTTTAGTGTTAAGAGTTCTAATTGAGCTTGATTTGAAGAAAAGTGGATTTCTCTCTCCTTTGGATGAAATGCAATCGATTACTCCCTCTCACTAGCTTCTCAGATCTCTCTCTCTCTCTCTATCTCTCTATCTCTCTCTCGCTCTCGATATACTTTGGTTTTAGTGTGGAGAGGAAGAGGAGGAATGTGGATGAGTAGGACGAAGAGATAAGATGAAAGGTGGAGAGGGTTTCAAGGGGAAAGGACGATAGGTGGGTGGAAAAGTGAGGGAGGTGGCGACAGAGGTATCAGAGAGTAGAAGGGGTGATGGGAGATGAGGGAAGTGGCAAGGGAGAGAGGTGGCAAGGACCAATGGAGGACACAGGGGAATGGGTGGTGGCCGATTTGTTGGGGGGGGGGGGGGGGGGGGGGTGTAATCTAGTGTGGTGGGATTTGTAGGATGTAAGGTGTATATATGTATGTATTATATATGAATGTATGTATATATATTCTGTTAGGTCGACACTGACATTGGGAGACAAAAGTTAGGGGAGCGAGTGGGATTAGAGACCTCATTAGTCCTACTCGTAAACGATGGATACTAGGCGGTGTGCGTATCCACCAGTGCACTACTGTAGCTAACACATTAAGTATCCCGCCTGGGGAGTTAAGCTTTTTATCATTCTGGCATCGAGCTATTTTTCTGCAGGACCTCCCCTACAGTATTGTCGCCGCAGTAGAGTTTAACCACTAAGTTTAGGGGATGGTGTGGTTCCTCTACGCTTAGGACACCATAATATCGAACCATGAACGAAAAAAGACATGAGAGAAAAGCATATTGGCTAGTGATTGTGAGGCCCCAATTCTTGACTGGAGGGGACACTAAAGGCCTTTGCCCTTCCATCCCTTGGATAGATAGAGAGGGAGGGGCAGAGCTTTTGATTTTTTTTATGTTGTCAAATAGTTAAACAATGGTTTTTTTGGATCTGGTATGAATAGGTTCATGGGATGAGAGAATTAAGGATACCCACCAGCAACACTAATCCAATCCATAAGGATGTATCGAAAAATACAACATTTTTGTTACTTGACCAACTATCAGGAGAAGCAAATACAACGGGTACGCTAATTAATAAGATTAATCAAGTAACAATTAAAGCAAAAATCGCCAATTTAAAAGTAATAGTTATTCTTTTAATCCTCCAAGCTACCAACAAATGAACTATACCATTTGATCCCTCTATACGCTAAAAAGTTGTAATAAACTCCATC
>JABCMJ010010771.1:0-69596 GCA_014822125.1 Arbutus unedo | reverse complement strand
GTAGAGCACCTCTGCGATATAGAAGGAATAGGGAAAGGAGAAAGATTTTAAATTTAAAACGGATCAGCCGACCCTGTCTACGAATCTATTCTAACCATCAATGAATTTCTAGAATTTTGGGCAGAATAGGAGTCTTAATTCTTTCTACTATAATGACAAATCGAGAGACTCGTCTAAAAGGAATCGACGGAAAAGTAATAGAGTCCGACCCCAACGAACGAATTCTTTATCATACAGACCATGTTGGACAATTTTGACCCACAAAAACTGTAATCAATTAGTCAGTACGACATTTGGGGATGTCAGTTTTGCAGAAAATTACCTTTACCAGAGTAATCGTTAGCATTGATCTGGTCCACTATCCGCAGTTTGAACTCTCCATATATTTTAGAATTTGGAGGAAGGGTTGAAGGATCAGCCAAAGCTAGAAACAAAGATATATGGGTACCAACACCGTTGCCTTTCCCCTTTGGATATACTTGTATCTTCCTGCATCACTCAACCCACGAATAGATCACAAAGCCTCATTCTTTGATCTTCCAAACAAAATCCAACGGTATTTACTGTTGAGAATATAAATAATAACCTTACGCCTCTTCCTAACAGCTTAAGTTTTTAGATGAGTTGGTGGTTAACAATATGGTATCCTACCTACTCCCTTATATATTTACACGTGTTTAACCCGCTTTTGGAGGAGTCTAACTACACATGCGGGGGGCATGTTAATAGTATAAATAATAAAGTTACGCATCTCTCACTTAAGCTTTTAGATGAGTTGGTGGTTAACAATTTAATATGGTATCATAGCAATAATATATTCTATGTTCGAATCTCACTGCCTACCCAGTTCTTAAATATCTACATGCGTTTAGATGACTCTCCCGTTTATGGATTAGAGTCTGACTACACAAGAGATGGCTTGTTGAGAGCATAAATAATAAGCTTACGCCTCTCTCTAACAGTTTAAGCTTTTTAGATGAGTTGGTAGTTAAACCAACTACCTAGTTATTAAATATTTACATGTGATTAGCTCACTTATAGAGGAGAGCCTGGTTACACGTACACGTGAGATAGCGTGTTGAGAGTATAAATAATAAAGTTACGTCTCTCTTTAACGGCTAAAGTTTTTAAATGAGGTGGTGGTTAAAAATCTAATACTTGCCATTTCTGATCTCCGGCATTGAATGCCTTGGAATCATAACATTCCACATCCAACTTTGAGAAATTCTCGATTTTGCATTGATGCTTGTAGGTAATGGCATCCTTAACCATGGACAAAGACTCTCCTTTCCCTGTATTTCGTTCCTTGCAGACAAAGACCTCTGCCCCAAAGATGCAAGTGTCATTGACAAGATATCCGCTGCTAGTATTGCTGAATGTTGTGAGAGGGATGAACTGATCAAAACCCCATTCCATCTTCATTCCATGAAACCGTTTTCCCTTTACTGATGTATCTAAACAACACACACAAATGACTTGATTAGCAAGTTGCATGTAGCTTGTCTATATTACTTATCACATCACGATAGTAATTGCATAATCTATGAATGTCTCGTATAAGACTGAAACATATCAAAACATGGACATGGGGAGGAATTGGTAACGAGCCAGAGGCAGAACTAGTTGTGCGTGTGCGTGTGCGTGTGCGTACAATTATCAGTCGGAAAACAGCATGGACCTCCCAGCCAAGTTGGAGTGAATTTGCTTCCGACATTACCAAGTAGAGAGAGAGGTGATCTTTGATGTTCTTGCTTTTGTTTCCATTTGGGTAGATAGCTAATTTCCTGAAAGTAGAAAACTGATTCAACCAAGTATAGAAACAAAAGAAAAGTTACGTATAATCAGGGCATCTTGGGAGATTGAGGAAGGTACCATTTGTAACCTCCAGCTTCGAAATCACCCGAGTCATATCTCTCTATGTTTTTTGATGTTAGTAATGAGAATAACTCGATTTTAACTCTGTAGTGTGTAGGTGCTGCATCTGAAGCTAATCTTGAAACCACTGCAATCACAATAATCAAAGGATAACATGTAACAGCTGAATTCAGTATAAAGGATCACAAACATGGAACCATCTTGTTGATGTCCAATATTAGAGAGACAGAGAGAGGGGCAACAAACTTTCAAGGTCATCGCGGGTAAGATCTCCCATGGCAAGATATTCACCGAGGAATTAACTTTGCAAGTAGAGATATAAACTACTGATCTATTGGCGCGTTTGAATTTATAAGGCAAAAAGGAGAATGATTGTCTAATTCCTAAGTCTTCTGAAGATTTATCCTGTTGTTATTGAGAACTGGTGGTTTTCCTTAGACAAAGCAGCATCTATTCCCTGCTTGTTGGTCTTGCAAATGCTTGCTTTGCATTGAAGAGCCCTAAGAAGAGCATCTGTTTCTTCATGGTTTGGCCAGTTTGTTTAACCCGACAAGGGCATCAATTTGATCTATATAACCAAGAGAATCACTAATTGTGCCAACCTTGGTATGGAAGTTATGCAACATAATTTCTACTATGTTTAAAATACTTTGTTAAATTTTTATATTTTTTTGAAAACTGAGACTCTGACAAACTTTTAAAAACTGTCTTTCAAATTTTGATTTTATAAAAATCTCAAAATTCAACATTGATTATTTTGAACGTGATAAATATTATTTTATAATTTATTTTATCAAAACAATTCTAAAATTTGAAATTTTAATAATTTGACTAACAATATTTGGCTAATTTTAACATTATCAAAATAACCATACAATAATTTTAAAAGCAAATGATGTCAAAATAATTTCTTAAATCATAGGAGAGCTTAGAGTTATTTTTTAGAATAAGTGTAATTTAAAAATAAGTAAATATCCAAGTTATTCAATGTCCTAGGTAAATGCGCAAATACATATATATACAAAATCGTTTAATGTATGTAGAACTCCAAATAATAAGAGTTTCACCTGCATGGGACGAATCAAAATACATTTGTATTCGAATTTGTGCACTTAAGTCTGTGTGTCAGTGTGTAGAACTGTTCAAAAAGAATGTTACGGAATAAAATTCAATTTTATAACATGAAGACAGTTCAAAGTGAGATTCTGATTATATCCTCTTCGGATCTGCCAATGATAACATGTACAAAGAATCTGCTTTTTGATACCTCAAAATATTCATCGTACATCAGTAACTATTTTCCAAAGCTAATCTTAGGATAGATACATCAACAATTCTCTTTTTAAGACCTCAAATCTTGTAATTCTTGGGCACTTTTCTTTACTAAATATCTTGCATATACAAAGCCTATAAGAGCTGCAAATCACAATACATAACAAAAGCATCCGCCATTCGAACCAATCAAGCTAGTTGTCCTTTAGTAGTTCGGGATTGACTTTGGAGAACAGCTTGAATCGTGAAAAAGCCATCTCGAAGCAACAAAAGAGAAGTACATATGGACATCAAAGGCAATTTAACAGCAGATTTTCAAATGACCGTCTTCTGTACCGACAAGAAACAATCGCGAGAAAGGCAGAATACTTAAACTCGACAGCACCGATGTGTTCCGCATTCCATGATCTGCCAAATAGAGATGTTGCGGAGTGATTCTATGTTGCCCATCCTGCCAGATGTCATTTCCAGAGAAATGGACAATTTCATTACCAAATGGATTTAAACAATGACTCCAAAAATTGATAAAAAGTTTTTCTTTCTTTTTGTCTTTTTTCTTTTTCCAGGTTAGGATCCTCATATATCCAAGCTGTGTAGTGTGTACAGATATCCTATTCTCTACCACAAGACATAGCTAAATTAGGAGAAATTAAAGAAATGAATAACACGTAATATCTCATGAAAACCATGGCAACTCATGGTTGAGGAACTGACATGTCTATAACTCTGCACCTACCATATATCATACGCATACGAGGGAGAAAGCAAAGTTCTTAGATATAACTCCATGGCAACTCGTGTATCTTCCCTCTTCATAAATATACACAGCATCCCCCCAACCAACCACACACACACACACATATATACACACACACTACGATAAACATGTGCATCTTAGCCTTGTTTGTGCAAATATCAGAAAATTCTTTACCACGACAGCAAATTAATCAGCAGCAGGATAGTTGTTCTCTTTCACCAAAATGCATACCCTCTTGTGGGGAATCAGTGCCTGCACCCCGCTTCCGAACAGCTATTATAGTCTTATCTTTTAAGTGAACTTCATCGTTGTTGAGAATGTTAAGCTCGTTCAAAATTAGAGTAGGACATCCAAAGTGTGTACCACCTTACATAATCTCTTCCTTTTTCTACCTTTAATAGGAATTATCTGGATGTTGTATGCAATTTGTCTACCCTTGACAAATGCACTTTCCGGTTTAAAAATAATCTCGGGGAGTACATAAACATGGAGATAAATTTGCAGTTCCCAATTGACTAGGACTACTTAAGAACAAAATGACTACAAATAGGAGATCCACTTCCTAGAAATCATATATTCTTGGAGAAGAAAAGTCGAATGAAATTACAGAAAATGACTACTAGGATTTCCAATCCAGAATCTAGTAGCCACAGAAACCATTGTTTGATTGACTGGTTTGACAAAATGAACATTTGATATACGTACCTCATCTGCAGACCGAGATAGTGAAGACAGCCCAATCTTATGCTTGGCTATCGAAATCACATCTTGTCCCCACACGGAGAAACCAGATACAAAATCAGTGTGACCTCTGAAAACAATGGGCTGTGGCGGCCAGTTCCTGCAAGGGAAACTCCGCAAAGGCAGAAATCAGACAGACAAGACAAAATTTTAAAAGTTGACTTCTGTTTTACTTTACCAGAATTGTCCCTCTTATATATTCTCTTGCAACAAGAGGATAAAAAATATGAGCGCAATAATGTTTTGGAGAAAAGAAGTTGTCTTCTAGTCCTCTAAATCCAACACTCCCCTCGTAAAGCAAACATGAGATCTCCAATTACCTTCTCAAGTCCCAAAGTCGTAATGTCCTGTCAAGAGAGCTAGAGACGAGCAAATGTTCCTCCGGTGCAGCTAACTGCAGGGATGGCAAGATAAATGAACTACGGTTCCTTAAAATGGATTTCACGTTCGCCATTATAAATTACCTTTGTTACATAAGCATCATGAGCCCTCCATGTAGCAATTACACTTCCACTCCTGACATCAAGTAACCTGCACATCCCCGAACTTAGCCCAGCTGCAATCCAAGATGGTGAAGCTGCTGCTCCATCAGCTTGCATCTTGTCAGAACCACAAGCGCATATGGAAGAAATGAGAGAAGGGAAACTGGATTCACCAGATTCACTCCTCCAGAGATGAAGTTTTTGACCTCGGGAAATATCAATGAATCTGCAAGAAACAGTAAAATTCAAAGGGGCCAAACTGCATGTGAACTTTCCTCATTTCCTAATTTTGGACTCAGCAGAGAATGCACTCTGGATAATAAATAAGTTTATACCTGAGTGAGCCATTTCCTGTGCCAACTACAAGGTTTTCATTGAACTCCAAGTGATGCATACAAGTGTACAAGCTCCCATCAAATGCTGGAGACAATATCCCACTGGATGGTGGATTGGAATTCAGCATATTGGGTTGATCGGTATTTAGTTTTGATGCAGATGTTAAAGGGCTAGAAGCATGTACAGAATTCGTAGATGATTCAGCAAATATAGATAATAGTTTCCCTGTTTGACTGTTCCAAACATGTACCGTTCCATCACAAGAAGCTACCCTCCCGTAGGACGAAAAGATAGATATGTCATTTACAACCTGAAAGTTGTGGAGTAATCAGAGACCTATCGACCATAACTGATACCTCACATGGGGAAAAAAAGAAGAAGGCCAACTCTGACATGCTGCCGTACTGCACTGACTAATAATTAAATCGTACAAGAATATGACCAGCATATATAAGAGTTATTACCAATTACCATTGTCCACAAACCAGAGCAAACTAGTATCAAGCAAGAGGAGTAACAAACATGTTTAAAATTTAGCATTACACCCCAGTCATCTGTACTGTCCACATAAAGCAGTATAGTTTTGCCTGCTACTTACTGTGGCAAGATTTGACAACCATAGCAGGCCAACAAAGTAGAGATAAAGCTCTTGTCCAAAGGGTAAAAAAACTAGGAGACATCTCCATTTCACTACTCAGAATTAACTAACAAATTCCCTTTCTGTACACCAAGTGGGATGCAAGCAGCATACGCTACAGAATACAGTAGATAACAAACATAGATGTATATCATCCAAAAGATTTATGCAATACTAGTTGCGACTATTAGAAAAAAAGCATAAGTTATAAGAAGCAACAGCAACTAATGCCTACTGATTGTTTAAAACACATTATCCAATCTAAGAAGATAAGTGGGAGAAACAGACCTCCTCGTGGCCATAATAAGCCGATGTACAATCAAGTCTTGACAAGTCCCACTTCTGAACCGTTCCCTTGAATCCTGGACCAACTCCTGCTGTAAAAACCGTGCACTCATCTTGGCAAACAGCTATAGATCTTAGTGCTCCATGATGCGCACGGATAGAGTGTATTACAGATGCTCTGATCTTCCATGGAAGTTCATCTTTCAGATTCCCTGAACGGCCTAAAAATTCAGGCCCATCCCAGCTAGCTGCCGGACTGGGGAACCAATGCCATGGTTCATGCTTTCCAAAAGTTGAACTTGTTACGCGTCTCTCAGCCGGATTCTGGTCAAGTCCATTTGCTCGCTTATGAGGCACCAAGTTTTTGGCACCTCTACTTCCTTGGGATTGTGGTATAGACCACCCAACCCCATTGAGCAACATTTTAGCAGGATTGTACTCAGATGTTGAGCTCTTATTAAAAACGGACCTTTTAGAATTAATACTGTCTGGACCACTTCGGGGGGACTCCCCCGTGCATTCCCACTGAATCATGACAAGTTCAGACATGTCAAGTGCAAAAAGTATAACATGGTTGAGCATGTACAATTGGTTCTGATCAGCAAGTACAATTTTCATGAGCATGTACAATTTAACTTTGTACCACCCTAAGAATTCTAGCCTTATGAAGCATGAAACCAGCATACCTTCCAGTTATGACTTCGTTGAAGGAATTGCTCCAGAAGCAACCATGTGGCACAACACTGGCGAAGTTTCTCTATACCAAGAAGAGATGCAAATGGAGGATACAAAAGCAATCTGTAAACATCTCAACTAGTTTAGTACATGCTAAACATGACAAGAAGGTAGAACATTTTCAATTAGATCCTGTTTAAGAGAAGTTTTTGAGCAAGAAAATGGAAAAAAAGACTAGCACTCACACAAGATCCATACGGTTTTCAATTTGATCCTCGTCTGATTTTGGTTTGGTAACCTTCAAGTTTCTTTCCAGAGAAACAGAAGCAATTCTGGTTTCCTGAGAAAAAGCTAGCTCATCAAATAGCTCTTTGAGTTTTGGTAGGATATGCGATACTGTTAAATCTGGGCCAATCCGCTCACAAATTGCAATGAGACTTGTAGCAGCAACCTGGTAAACAGAGTGATTATTTCATTACTAAACCATTCAAAACCAATCGGCCAGATGTAGATTCACCAAAGTAAAAGAAGATTATGGATATTTATGGCAGATATAGTGAACGAACCAATGTGGGACTATTAATCTCTAATCTCCCCACGTGACCATCTTAGTATCCCTATATAGCTACACTCATCGAGTTTCTGGCTTGTTCCGTCATTGAAGTAGTTGTTTTTTAGTTGCCCAGAATTCTCACCTTGTTGATGTTCTACAAGGCGTTCAATTTTGTTGGCACCCCTAGATTGCATAACTTGCCTGGTCTATTGAGCCTACCTACTTTAATCTAGGAATAACTTCATCTCCATCCTCTATGTCCGTAATCGAACCAAGATAATAAAACTATTCACTCTTTATTACCCCCTGGTTTTTATCCTCCCTTCCCTGTAACCTTATTTTTCAAGCATATATTGCTATTATGATCATGGATACATGATGCATGGTTGCAGTCAATCTTCTCTGCATCAGAACAGCGATGGAACTAGAAAAAAGAGGAAAGAAAGCAATACACACTTAGATTATCCAAGACATTTGACATTCTTCTATCTTAGTTTACTGTACCAAGGTCTTCAATCTAGATATATACATGTATCATAGGTTAACAGTAAGAAGAAAAAAACTCCATGTTATATTGGGACAAGGGGCAAATCTGACAATTGTCAAAAATTCAATTATGCGTATGCTAATATGTGTAGATCAAAAGCAAAAATATGAAACACCTGAAGAACTGAAATGTCCAAATTGGTTTGCATGAGAACCATAACATGCAGAAAACTTCCATCCTGCACAAGTATAGCAATGTCGAATCAATTTATGATTTCAAGTTTCAGTTCAAGAGAAAGGTTGTACAAAGTAAAATGAGTAGATCTCATACTTCTATCAACTCCTTTATAAGCATATCTGCCGGCAAGACTGCGAGGAGACCATCTAATGACATTAGACAATCAAGAAGGGCTAAATAACTCCAACTTTGCATGGGCTCAGGCTTAGTCATGTATGAAGCATCAATGCAAGAACGAACAACATTTTTCAGCAATGGTAGAATCTGCCTGACAACAAAATTCTCCCCCGAAAGACCACCTGAAAAGTAAAAGCACAAAATTAGCTTAAAAGGATGAAGAAGCAGATTTTTCAGGAGAAAGCAGTCTTGCGGCCTCATAAAATAAAAAAATACCAATTCTAACCAGGACATCAATTCCATCACTGCAGATCCCTTTACCAAAACATTGAATTAGAGGTAAGATTGTCTGGTAATACCAAGAAAGGTTAGCACATAAGAAGAACAGAAAACAAGTTACAAATGCAAAAATAAAAGCAAATGCTGAGTACAGCAGAGTTTATTGAACCTGATGAACTGTTGCTGGTACACCAAGTTCTTCACTAGAGCCAATCAGCAGCACAGAAGCAGCAGCAGCTGAACTCTTATGAGGTGCAACATGCAAATTTAATATGACCAATGGATGTATTGTCTCCAGATATGCTTGTTTACCAACCCGGTTCCAAATTTCGCGGACAAATGACTCTTGAAGAAGTAAAACTTTCAAATGCAAATACCCTGAAGCCTGAAGAATTGAATCACGAAGTCAGAAATCAGAGAGTCCTGAAGAAAAAAAAAAAGAGCATTTATGAACATGTTTCCAACTAACCTGTAGAATCTTCTGGATAGCAGGCAAGATAATTGTCTTTACTGCTTTCGGTTTCAGACATTTTAAGAATTCTTTCAGTAGTATATATGCCCACTCAGCTTCAATATCTGACAGAGGAGTCAGTACAAGTGGTAAGCAGTAAGAAGCACACATTTCAGCAGCAAACGGACCCATTGCCTTGAAGGCTCCTTGTTTTGCAAAATTTGCAGCATAGCGAAGACGTAATCCATCTTTAGCTAAGAGTTGAAGGGGGCCAAGAAACAGATAGGATGACTTGACTGTTGTTGGGAAATACGGAGATTCCAAAAGACATTTGGCAGAAGGCCTCCTAGTTAGTTGAGAAGAAAAAACTAAATTAGTTTTAAAAATGGGGAATGATACTGAGGCTCATAGATTTTGTACTCAGAAGAAGTTAGGAATAACTCAAGACCGAACATAGAAGTTTGTTGAGAAACCTTCGACCATTTTTACCCCGGCCCCGGGGGGGGGGGGGGGGGGGGGGGGGTTGGGGGGTGTTGTTTAGGGGGTGTTTGGGGGGGAAGTAACTTAATGCAAATACCTCCTCCAGTCCTTACGAAGGCATGACTCAACAAGAACTTCAGTGTGAGGAGGAAGTTGTTTCATCTGACGAGGTAAAACACCACTGTTAAAATACGCAGCTAATGAGGTTGGATCAAAAAGTGGCCTATTCAAATGAAGCTCTGCTAAAATGCACCCAATAGAAAAGATGTCCTTAGCGATTTTTTCTGAACAAATTGTTGAATGAGATGATTTCTGGCTCCAGAGCAGTAACTCCTGATATCCCACAGAAGTGTCATCATCAGCCTCAATTTTCTCAAGAATATAATCTAAGCTAATACTGAATCGCAACCCGTATATTCTAGCGTCAGGTACCATAGATGTATTTTTCTCTGTATGCTCACTTGTAGACTCTTCTGTCGAAGAGTCATCCTCCATGGAATTTTCTACATTATAGCAGTAGACGGGGCTCAAATACCAAGCATGCTCACAAAAAGCAGCTGCTTCTTCCAATTGTTGTAAATTAGCAGTTTGAAGGAGAGATTTCTCACACTCTATGTGATTCACTACATATTGACGTAAGGTTGATTCAGCAGCGGGATTACGAGATGTCCTTGTAGCAACTTGACGTGCTGGGTGTGGTTGGGTAAAAAGCTGACGGCGCCCTAATGACCTTGGCATTGTGGGCTCTGATGCAGGCAGCATAACGTTCTTGGCAGCAACAGCCGCTTCACCTGACATTTTGCACCCAAATGTAATGTCAATCCAGTGATGAATTTGGCATGAAACCCTATTGCTTTCTAAAGCATCTCGATGCAGTTTAATGAACTCTTCAGGAGTATCCACCCATGACGGTACAGCCAAATCTGTCATACCCGAATGTACAGAATAGAATATTTGGGGATCGCAGTAGAATTCCGGGATGCACTCGTCAGGGGTCCACTGGTACAGCCTTAGCATAGAAGAAGGATACTCATTTGGTTCATAGACTGAACGAACAGCCATTCGCAACACGCTCAGTGGTAACCTCCTTGCCTTGTAACTGCAGACAGCTAGTTCAGATAGGCATTCATCTGATACGTGATGAGGGATTTCAGACGTTGAATACGTGAAGTCTAACTGTTCATCACCTTTTGCCAACCGCCATTTGCTCTTGCTTAAATCTCGCCAACCTGTTTCACTAGATTCCTGAGGTTTCACACTGAAATCTATAACCCATGGCATCACTGTATGAAAAGTGTGGTCCCCCCACCTTCTCCCGGCTAATCTGTTTAAGACGAGCAGATACTCAAAGTTACTCAACTCTCCCCTCCACCAACGGTTAAAGGCAGAATGCCAATCTATAGATTGAGAAAGTTTCAAATCAGAATAAAGTCCTTTTGAAGGACAGCCCTCAACACAGCAACCTATCCTCGAAGTTGAATTAAGAGAGCGTTCTTTACTTCTTTTACTTAAATCAGAGCTCAACAGAGGCTTATCTATGATCCTCAGCCAAGACCAACACGAAGCAGTCAACATTACATTGGACGGACATATATTACCATGGGCAATCCCTAATCCGTGCATGTGAGACACAGCAGAGAGTAGCTGGTATATTAAGAATTTTATTTGCCATTCGGATTTTAAGGCCTTAGGGCTGTAATGAAAAATGTTTTCCAAAGTATAAGGAGTCTTTGGAAGCACTAAATTGATATAGCCAGATGTCTTGAGCAACCCCAGAACAGGTGCAATATTAGGATGCCTTAGGCACCCAGGAAAACCGTTCTCATCAAATGATGGTATCCCAATTAAGCTAAGAAAATTGATGCTATCTCGCCCAGTAGCTTTTCCTTCAATTAGAAGACCAAGCGAGCTCAATATCTCGTCTTCAACAGACCCAGAAAAGTAGTTGGAAACAAGCTCTTGCAATACATGGTAAGATGAAGTCCCAACCTGAGCAATTGGGGCCAAAGAATTGATTGTCCTTGAGCAAGAAAACCTGCCAGAAAAACTGCACGTTGAACTGTTGCATCTGAACCTATCCACTGCTTGCTCTTGATTAACCACTGACAGTAAATTTCCATTACTCTCGCCGATGTGCTTACTTTCGAAATCTTCCGGGCAATACTCCTCGCTGCATAGAAAGAATCAAAGGGTTCAATTCCAATACCTATCACGCCATCTCAAACCACGTAGTATATAAATTACGACTTACATATGCAATACAGTGGATGCAATAAGTAAATCATACATGTAATTTCTCAAGCAGTCACATCCGCGAGTCGGAAGATACACCAATATGAACTGAGTTGAAGCTTCACCGCTAGAATTTGGCATCTACGTCAACACAGTAAGCAGAATTAAAATAGAGTTTGTCTACGAACAAGCAGCAATATAAATATACAGGTGAAGAATAAGTATATATGTTTCTTATATAGTTGAGGTACCTGGACGACGGCGGTGGAGCCGAAAGGAAGGGAAGAATCTGAGATGGCGTGGGAGAAGATGAGTTTCTCAGATAAATCGGCGTGGATTCTGCGTTGAAGGCACTCGAAACACATTTGATCTTCCATGATTGTCAGAGAGAGAGAGCAGTTGGACGCCAGTCCGTTGGTCGGCCGCGGGAACTCCCTCCAGCCTAACTCCGGGGGCGGGGGGTGTGGCGGGTGGTTACAGTGTTACAGACGAACAGTTGAGTATGGAATACACGTGCATACGACGTCGTCCGGAGCACAACACTTTCTTCTCCGTTTGCCTCCTCCTTACTTTATTTATGAGAAAAATGCTTATATTGAATTTTAGTACTAATTTTATTTCAGTCTTTTTTTATTTTTTATTTTGGACAATATCTAACCTCAAACCTCGTAATTTATTTCAATGTCAACCCCATATGATCTTTGGTTCATATTTTCAATGGATAACACCGATATTGTGCTACAAACGTAATTCACTGCATCATTGGTTTGACTTTCTTTCCCGTCAAACGAAAAAAATAGTACGAGTTGAGGAGAGAATATTAGCCCTTGGCCCATTCTCATATACCGTGAAATCCAACCAAAGAGTGAAAAGAGAGTGAATATCAAACTATTGAGTGTAATTGTGAGGCTTTGTGATTGTGGCATACCTACTTGCACAAAGCCTTTTTGGATGGCAGCAAACCCAGGTAGGCGGCTCTTGAGCGACAAAAAAGTATGGGGTTAGTTTTAAACTCGTGTGTACTTTAGTTGAAGACATTTATATGAAGATTCTAAATTACTGTAATTTATTTCATTACTCGTAGAAAACTAATTTTTGTGACTTTTTTCTTAATTTGGCCTTCCCACGTATAAAATATCAAGGCAAGTGATAACAAGTTTGTTGGGGAAGATGACCTCACTAGATATGAGGTCGTTGTCTATCAAGGACGGGATGACTTATACGTTGCGGCTCTAATGATCTGTTTGGATTGTGTTGCTCTTCTTGTTGTACTACTTGCTGAAGAAACAAACATGAAGGTGGAGGATTGTGGGAGAAGTGTTATATTAGTTGATGTTTTCTAGTAATTAATGGTTATACAAAGTATAGAAGCTAGGTTTATGGTTTTAAGGTTTATATAATATGCAATGGAAATTCACCCTTTTGTATGCAATATAGAAGTAATATATGTAGTATGTTAGGAACTTATGTATTTTGGAACCTTTATGTTGAAACCTTTTAAGTTAGTGGTCCCTTTTGTAGCTGATTGTTAGTTAATGTGTTTGTTTATTGACTTTTGTAGAGATATGTTGTCGTTACACGAATTGGATGAGATTGCCAATAATGTAAGTTCAAGTCTTGTTTGCTCTTTTTGTCACCACTCTATGACCTCTCCATATAGAACTTTTGGGGTGAGAGCTAGTCATTGTAGAAGATGTTGAAGGTGGTTATGATGTTGGCCTCGGTTGTGATGCATGGTCAGTTGAAGAGTTTTCATTGACAATAGACTGTGGTGGTGGTTGTAATGATGCTTGTTTTTTTAAGCACGTGGTGGCATCACTACTCTTGTCATCTCATATCTAACTACTTCCCTAAATTCTTTTGCATTGTAGAATTGCAAGCCCCATTATAGTTCGTCCTTCCTAAATCAATTTATCCTCTGGACTCATAGTACATACATTCTCCTTCATTAGCAACGTTCAAATGAACACTGTGAAGGTTATCACAAGAATCATATGTTGCATCATGCCCATCATCTAACCCCTCGTAATAGTCCAATCCATTAACAATATCTTTTTCTTTACTTTTCACAGTCCCTCCCGATCAATTTTTTCATAAATATTTGCCTCAAACATCGAACCATCATATCATTGTCACTATCTTCATAAAGTGATACATCATAATCACTTTATGAACCACTACTATGGTGATCTTCTACCTCTACACCATCAAAGTTCACATCTTCTGCCCTTACACCATGAAAGTCTATATCTTCTATCTTTTTAATTTCACCTTCCCCTTAACAAATGTAGTTATTCCCCACTCTTAAATAACCATCTGGACGCCCCGCGTCTCTGTGTTCTTCATGGCCAATTCTTAAGTGGAATATCAAACCCATGGATTGTATTTGACCCAACATATTCTTCTAAAGCTCCCTAGCCACATGTCTTCCATTTAATGTCTTTGTATTGTTTACGACTAAGTGTTTTTATCCTTCTCGTCTCATACCTAAAGTGCATGTGTCGTCATGCCATTGAGCATATACCTAAAGGTTTTTGTCTACGTTAAAGAAGTTAAGATGTATATACCAAGGTTGACATTGATGTTAAATTACAAGTCTGAAAATTTCAACTGAAAAAGTACTAGTACGAGGAGTAAATCGTGACACGACACAAGTTCAAGGGTTTTCTATGTAATTGTTGCAAATTATACGTTTGCTCCTAAATTTCTTTTCGATCAGACCAGACCAACATCCCAAATCGAGCAGGTCTCTCTCTCCCTCTCTCTCTTTCTGCATCTCCGTTCGCTGTTTTTTTCAGTAGACCCCAAACGTGTTCTGTTTAAGCATCTGAATTACCCATAAACCAGGTTTAAGAGGTGTCGGATCCACAAACAAGGTGTGAATCCGTTCAACCCAGATGTAGGAGTAGTATATGCTCAGGGGCCCTTGTTTTTATCATTTTTGGGGGGACCAGAAGCTGTGGCAAGGCTTCTTCCCAGGGCCGGCATATTCGATGTTTATTGTGGTAAAGTATTAGCATATCAGTCAGGTTTAATCGGTTTTGGGCCTATGAGGTAGGGTTCTACTTGGGGTTTATACGGAATACAAATGTGCTGGTCTTTCTTTTCACAGTTAGATCTATCCCATTTCGGTTTATATTAAGATTGATGCTCCGATGGTATGATATTCTAAGTTTATTTTGCCTGCATGACTCATGGGGTACCCGTTCAATTGTGATATTTTCTTTCCAATTTTTGGTTCACTTGAATGTTTTCTTCGAGTATTTCCGAGGACTGAATTACTTGTTTGTAGTACATATATTGGAAGTAACAATGCAGTTTTTGAAAAATTATATTTTCTGTGTGTTTTAGGAAAAGCATGGATCGTGAAATCGCTAACATTAAGAAGTGGATTATACTATATCCCGTGTACATAAATTCAAAGAAAACACTAGCGGATGGCAGACGAATAAGCACCGACAAAGCTTGTGAAAATCCTACATGTATAGAGATTGGTGATTGCTGTGCTCATCTTAAACTCCCATACGCAATTGAGGTTTGTAATCCTTAAATTTGCAATAGATTTAGATGAAAATTCATTGCATCGAGCATTTCTTAGTTTTTTCTAAAACAAGTCTTTGCTGCATGGACGATTAATTTACATGTTCTGTGAAATAAATTTCCTGTTAAAGCTTGACAAGGCATATCCACGTGATTTCATGCAACGAGGAAGGGTGCGGGTATTGCTGAAAAAGGAGGATGGGACTTTGACTAATCCAGCCATCTCTTCAAGTAAGTATTGCTTTTTTAACAGTAGTATTTGTGAATTCCCCGTTTCCTTGTTTTTTGTTTGATTGCATAATAAGAAATCTGGTTTTATTTCCTAAAATCGGTGCTTGTCTAGTAGTGTTTAAGAGAACATAGAAATGTTATTGGAAACTTCCTTACACGATTCTTGTAATGTAAGTGTCTCCATGGGTTCATCAAATTATCATTACGGACTAAGCCGCAATGTCCATACCATGTTTTAGGTTTCTTAATCTTTGAAATCCTGAATTTCAGACTCTCACATTCAAGTGCAGCCTTAGTTTTGTTCTTTTCTGGAATACGCTTTTCAATAGCTAGAGGTCCTAGTATAGAAGCTTGAGAAGATACACGATAAGGTTTATCACGTGGATTACCAAGCGGCTGCTTGATAGCTAGAGGCCCTGACCATTTATTTGGAGAACACATCATGATGTTTGGTTATTAAGTGGTCCTTTAACTGAGAGAGATGTCTCGTGTTCAAAAGCACTACGATCTATTGTCCATTTTAACATGCATGGTTGTATTTACGACATTTGATAACCAACCGGCCCATTGACTGTAACGTGTTTTAGTGTTTTCAAAGGAACTAAGGAACACGTTCCTTCTTTATTTTATTAGAAATGAATCACATAATATGCATGGTACGAGAACTAGTGGTTTCTTTTCACTTTCTTAGTGTTACAGAGTTTGGGTTTTTAAATTGGCCTTTTACATTATGAAGATTTGTGATATTGTCGAGGATTGTGTCCCTGATACTGGTACTCTGTAAAAAGATGATAATGAATTGAGCTGATTCGTAGAGGACATGATTGGCCCCAAATTAGGTGAAAATAGGACTTCAGATGTAGTCAGTTGGAGGAAAGGGATCCACATGGCCAACAACTACCAATGGGGATAAAGGCTTGTTGAGCTATGAAGCACGGATACGGATACGGGATACGGATGCGTACGATACGATACGACGATACGTCAAAACCTAAAAAAGTAGGATACGGATACGTTGGGGATACGGCTGTAAAAATTAATTTTTTTTATAATTATTAATAATGAACTACACATAAAAAATGAGCCAAAAGAAATAAAAATATAGTTGAATTTCTAATACTATTATACCAAGCATCAAACACAAGTCAATTATGCTTTATCAAAACTCAAAACTCAAAAGTCATTCATAGTAGAAAGAAAACGACCAAAAGTACTACAAAACATCAATGTATCATATATGCCAAAAGTCTAAACCAAGTTCAATACCCAATCATATCAAGTTCTACATTTAGTCATCATCATCAACTTCAATTGTATCCTCTTCGCCTTCATCGGTGAATATCACAGCTTCCATATTCGGCTCATTAAGGGAAAGACTTGCAATTTCAAGTATACCGGCCCCTTCAAGTGAATCAAATGCATCTCCACCACCATCCCATAATTTGGTATCTCCTTCAGTGTATACTCGAGTTTTCCTTGATAGAAGACGAAGATTGTTATGCACATACACCAAATCTTCTGCTCGTTGCGGTGTCATTTTATTTCTTTTCATGGAAAGAATGAAAGAATAGGTACTCCAATTTATTTCACAACACGATGAGGAACATAGTTGGCTAAGCAGCTTCAATGCTAAAGATTGGAGCGTAGGTGCGGGAGATCCATGTGCAAACCACCAAATAAGTGGTTCTAGTTCCTCCCTGTCACTTCTTGAGTCAAAATCTCCAAAATTTTCCAAGTAACCCGAAAACTTTGCATACTCCACATTGACAACCCTTCTCTCATCTGGGTTTGGAAAATATCTTTGAAAACACTTGTTTCTCATGCTTGAAATTTCTTGATCTCTATGAGGAGGAATCCATTCGGGATTTTCATCCAACCACACCGAACTATAGTACCTAGATAATCAAGTGGCAAAGTAAATCAAATTTCAAATCAAATTATGCCAGTGACATCCATGATCCATCATATTGCATTAAAAACAGTATCTATTTAATACAAATTTAGGAATGAGTCATTGAGTTATTACCTCGGATTCAACGAATGTGCTAGACAATGAAGCGGTGTGTTACTTTTGGCCCACCTATCAACTAGTATATTATGCACCAGCGAATAAAAGACTACCTCATCCGTTTGGGGTCTATTTTCATGCTTGTAGATGGCCACCTTCACCTTTTCAATCATTGCATCCCACATCTCATAACCCAAGTGAAGGCATGGTTTGTCGGTGTCACAAAATCTAATCATCTCATACATTGGCAAGGTGAAAGAAAGTATATAATCAATATTACCCCACCAACTCTCTTTCAACAATAAGTCTCTTACCGCTTCGGCTTTCTCAACATTATCCTCTTTGTAAGCCACCCACTTTTCACTTATCACCATCGATTGGAGGCCCCGCTTTATAAGTTTAAATCTTTTTAGCATCACAATTGCTAAGACAAAGCGCGTATCTGCTACAGCAAGTAACTTCAAGGGCACAAATTCATTAAACATTGTCAATCTCATTGAATGATTCATTATAAAGTTCTTAATATCCCCCACATCTTCAACAATACGTGTAATCCATTTGCACTCATCGTAAGCAAAAGCAGTACCCCCAGTTTGCCTTGGTGCACAAATATTTTTAACTGCAAGGTTCAATATGTGAACCACACAAGGAGTCCAAAAATTTTTGGGATACTTGCCTTCAATGAGTGCCCCAGCTGCAGAACAAACAGGAGCATTATCGGTAATCACTTAAACCACGTTTGAAGGCCCAACATCTTCAATGGCTCTAGTCATCAACTCAGAAATAAAAAACTTATCTTTGTGCTCTCCCTCACAATTTACAGCTTTCAAGAACATTGCTCCAGCTTCCGATGCTGCCGTAAAGTTAATAAGTGGCCTTCTTTGAGAGTCGGTCCATCCATCAGTAACAATACTCAACCCCTTTTCATTCCGTGACCTTCTAATAGGCTCCAACAATCTTTCCACATTTGCCCTTTCCTTTTGTAGTAGGGTTGTTCTCAATAAGTTGTAACCCGGGGGTACATAACTACTAATAGAGTTGTTGGCAGCAAATTGAAAGCACTCACATAATAAGGATTCCTAGAAAGATGGAATGGCAACCCACCGGAGTAGAACATGCGAGCAATCTCAGCATGCAATTATTCTCGGGCACCGGGATTGAATGCCTTCTCAATAGCAGTAGTTCCACTTGTCTTTCTTTTTCTTGTTTCATACCCTTCCAACCTAAAGCTTCCACTTTCAAAATTCATTCCACCCATAGTATTAGATTGACAAGAGGAATGTGGCAAAAGAACTTTTTTAGGCACGTTAACCTTTAGTCTGTTCTCAGCTTTTTCAATTTTCTTTTTCATTTCTGCAAGGTGTTGAGTAGTCTTTTTGGGGTACACTTTGATTCCATTATCAGAAATTTTCAGGAGATGTGCCTTCACTCTATAATATGACCCCTTAAATTCACATTGACAATAGTTGCATTTGAATCTTGTATTTCCACCCCCACCTCCCATTTTTTCTAACTTAGTAACATATGCCCAAAGTGGAGCATAATTTTCTTCACTTGTATTCGTAGGCATGCTACTCACACTTGTAGAACTTTCAGTTCCAACCATTCTCAATATCCTAGAAAAATAAATATAAATTAACGACTGAAACCGCTGACTATAGTCTATAGCACTGACCCAAAACAAGTATATAATTAATATACGATATAATTAACCACTGCCAAGGCCGAAGGTCCTGTATGGGCTCACAGGCTCACAGGGCAGTGCACAATTGCGCATATTTGACCCATGTGGCCATCCATAAGGTCCTGTATTTTCATGGCAATATCTATGGCATTAGATTTCAACAGTACACTGCATTCACAATATTTTAACATAAACATCTAAGTTCTAACAAATTTAATTTCACCCCATTACTTTCTATTTCTGAAAAATCAAAAAAGGGAGAAAGAGAGCAGAGCAAAGCAGCAGCGAAGAGGGAGAGGTAGAGCAACGAAAAGGGAGAAACAGAGAAGTGAAGAGAGTCTGAGAGAGCACGCGAGAGAGAGAGAGAGAGAGTTGAACCTGACCTGGATGTCGCTTGGATGCCGCCTAGAGTTCTGGAGGTCGAACGGAACCTGCAGTTCTGGAGGTCGGAGGTTGAACGTCGCCTAGAACGGTGCGTGGAGGTCCGGAGGTTGAAGGTCAAACGCCGCCTGATGGCCTGAGGTTTGGAGGTCCAACAGCAAATGGGTTTTAGGGTTTTAATTTTTTCCCACTATATTTTCACATTAATAGTTAAATTGCACATTCCCCCTTCATCTTTAGTCTATTTTTTGAAAAATTTCATTTTTAACCCCCGTCATCGGAAATGTATCCAAACGTATCGGGGCCGTATCCCTCGCGTATCGAAAACGTATCCGAAATCAAAATGATTTAATTTTAATACCCAATACTTTTCAGCATTGGTATCCGGTAAGTATCCGATATGCGTACGCGACTAGTTTCGGAGTATCCGTGCTTCATAGTTGTTGAGTTTATTATAGTTTTTAATAGAGCTCTTTAAATTACAGTCCGTAGCTTTATTATGATCCTTTCCGTCCTCAAGCAGTGTCTTTCTTGATTATTTACTTAGCATGATGCTTTCATTAGAGTTCATTTGACCGACCAACCAGAGCGGTTTGGTCATTGGTTCCAGTTCAAATCTTTGCAGTAGAACTTTTGTACCGTATTGGAGTTTTTATTTGGTCCTTTCCAGATTACCCTTCTCCTTACTCTCTGCTGGATTTAGATGATCATTATTCATAGTACCCTTCACAGAAACCTTACGTAAGTGCATAGTAAAAGGTAACCTCAGTAGCTTACACATGAAGTAGCTTTTTGTATAACTTGTAGGGTTGGCTAGATAACATTGTTTTTGTATTATTTTTGGACCCTTTTGGGGTCTGTCATGCTAAAAGGCGAGAGCTTGGTGCCCCTCTTATGGGCTTTAGAGGCTAAAATTAAAAGTCGTGTGAGCATTCCTATTGGGCTTGCTATTCAGTGCGTTGCTTGTATCTCAAAAAGCCTCCCTCACTGTGAGCTTAATCTCCCATCAGATTACAAGTAAAGTCCATTTAGGACATGATTCCTGAAATGCTAGCTCGAGCCCCCTCCCAACCCGTGGGGCCCTATTTCTGCTTTCTTGTATTTCTTCTCCTTCCATTCTCTTTTATCCGTTTTCACTGTTGAAACTTTGTATATGAGTTGGGTGAGGTGATGATATAATGGTCTGATGCCTACCAAGAAGAGTTCCTTTTTTTGATGGAAGATATACTTCGTATGTTGTTGGGGCCATGCTGTTATTCTCATTTGCTGTGTCCATCAAAAACCAGAGTGACTATTTGGTAATGTACTGATTTGTAAGTGGTATAATGCCCCTTGCACCAAAGTATTAGCATAGAATCTGAAGGAAGGAGACAGAAAGAAATCAAGACATGGGACACGTTTACACGTGCAGCATTAGATTTATTACAGAAGCAATGTATCATTGCCATACATATTTGAAATGCTTGGAACAAACTTGAATTTTAACGCAATGTTATTTGCCTTTTCTCATCTTTGTTTATTGATGTTATGTTGGGGTATGGTAATTTGCAGGGAAACAGCTAATGCACTTGGTAGCAGAATTAGTACCCAGACACCCCGGGAGGACCAAAAAACAGGAGCCTGCTGCTGCATCTACCTCTGGTGCTGGACCTGCAAAATCTGGAAAGGGTGGAAAAAAGAAGAGATAGCTTCCGCAGTTTGCATTGCTGGCCCCATTATCGTGATTAGCCACCAATACCTGTCGATTGCCCTAAACGAAAGCCCCGTTTTTGTGTTAGTGACCCTGATTTTATATGACTGGGATATGCGAATAGACATTGGTTCTTTTTGCTTGAAAAAGGATTCAGTTATGTTGGAATAGAGTGTGCCCTCATGCACGAGTTTAAGTTAAAAGGGAGATGCACAAAATCAACTAGTAGTTGTTTCCTGATTTAGGTTATGCTTTGGCAAGATATAAGAAAGTTGGAGAATGTAGGAAGGCCTTCTGATTGCATGAAAGAGTATATTGCTACTTCTTTGTTGATATTCTCTTCAAACATCCTTAAAACCTCTCTCTCTCTCTCTCTCTCTCCCCCTCTCAAATAAATTTCTCAACATCTTCAAACATCCTTTAGGTGCTTGGAAGATTTGTTTGTTTTATTCTAGTCAATCAAAACTAGTTCAAAAGTGCTGAAATATGACATTTGTTTTTTAAATTAACCTCTAAGCAATGCATGCCCGGCTTTGACATAAACTACAACCCTCTGCTCGCTTTTACTTCGCAAACTCATGCTCACAACTCCTTTAAGCGATTTACCACAAAAACATCCCTTGTTTTGTGGCGTGAGTTTGTTTTATTCTTTTAGCTCGGACGCTTGTCAAGTTTCACGTTACACATGATAGCGAGGAAAGAAATAGCGAGGAAAGAAATAGCGAGGAGAGAGTGCACCTTGCCCAAGGTTCATTGCCATATTTCATCTAAAAAACCCTGTACTCTCTTTTCCTTTGCAAACTCGTGCTTGACATTCTCTTAAGCGATCTATTTTAGATTTTGTGACATCGAGTTTGTTTTATTCTCTTAACTTGACTCCTATCAAGTTTCGTTTCGCACATGATAATAGCAAGAGAAGTTGCTTGCCAGTATACCTCACTCAAGATTTATGTCGCTTGATCAATTTATACTTTGATGAAGTCAAATTCATGCTTGAGTTTACTGTACTCTCTTTTCCTTTGCAAACTCTTCCTCACAAAACTAAATGGATAAAACTGATTTGATAGGGTTTTGATTCTTGCACTTTAAAATTAAAAAGCCTATTAAAATTGCCTAGTTTTTGTATAATAATACTGGGGAAATTATTTTTAATCAGTTGACCGAACCGGCGGTTTTGCCACCCCAATGTCTTGTACAAATCGTAACGAGCAAAGTATTTGGGATGTGCACACGTGTCCAACCGACATTGTTCGAGAAATGACGGTACTGCCCTTCTGACTCCATCTTCCCCAGCTCCAGCTAGATCCGCCATCCGAGAAATTCAACAGTAACTCACGTTTACCCGCGAAGAAGGAGAGAGAGAGAGAGAGAGAGAGAGAGAGAGAGAGAGAGATGACGCTGGGAACGACGACGCAGGCATACGGAGAGGCATCGTACTGGGACAACCGGTACGCACAAGAGGCAAGCGCCTTCGATTGGTACCAAAAGTACCCTTCTTTGTCCCCACTCCTCCAGCTCTACCTCCCTCCTCCTCACCACCGTGTCCTCGTCGTCGGCTGCGGTAACTCTGGTAACCTTACTCAACCTCCCCTCCCCAACTTATTTCTACGATTATCTCTCTCTCTCTCTCTATCTCTCTATCTCATTTGTGCAATCTATGTGTTTATGAGCGTGCAATATTTATGGTTAGATCTCTATGTTGGTTAGAGTTGTAGATCTCTATGTTGACATTTATACTCCCACATGTGAAAGGAGAGATTTTGGGCAGTTGATGGAGACCCAGAAGGCTACTGGAGCAGCCTCTCCCATTGACCACATAACCCTAAATTCAATTTGGGTTTATCTTGAAGATCTTCTCCCGATCACCCATGGATACTCACCTTGATTTTCCTTCCCTAAGTTTTCATATAAATACATGTATGCAATGTTGTAGGGAAAAATCAATTCGAAGCATGTTTGGGGATTCCAGTAAATATACCTCCATTGATATTCGAGACAGATTAATAACATAATGACATGACTGATCGAATCGAAATGAACAGAATTACATAAAATGTAAAATAAAGAATAAATCAGTACAATACCGAACCGAGTTTTGTGTAGTCACAGTTCTCTTAAGACTGATTTGTCACCTCACCATGGGTGTTGGAGGATACAACCGGCGCTCCCCGGATAAAGTGGCTCAATCGGACGTAGTAACACCCACCTTTGTCCGCTTGTCGAACTCCACTACGCCTGTCTCTCCCACAAAGAACTTCAAGATAAAAAGGAAATTTATAGACAAAATATTGCTATCAAATTTCTAGCACTTGAACTTTGAAACAAGACTTCTATTTTATAGAGCCAAAGAGTCCTTTGGGATGCAAAACACTTCCAAGACTTTTGAGTTGCATGTCATGAATGGAGACATGGAGACCTTTGGGTAGTGGACATAATGGCATGCATGCATGAGGGACTTTCCAGTTGCCGTGAGACCTTTCGGTATTCCAAATTCATTCACCCAAAAATATCCAAAACCCTTGGAATTTCCAACAAATGTATGAATATGTGGACTGTTTGAGTGTGTGAAGTTTGTGTGGAAAAAGAGAGAACCAGTGAGTGAGAGTGAGGGAGTGGAGTTGAGGTGCAGTGTTCCTCCTCCTCTGAGAGATTTTTGTAACTTTGTCGTGTGTGCTTCAATATAGCGAAATTTTCTCTCAAGTCTTGTTTGTTGAGTGACCAATGATCCACAACACACTTTGCATATTACATCTGTGTGATTGTTTTGGAATTAATTGCACAATCCTAAAATATCAAATTTTTTATTATTGAATTTGTGATCTGGAATATTCTGGATTCATAATTTGCGGGACACGTTTGTATGGACGGGCCAGTATAGGGATTGAATTTGACGTTTAAGTCTTAATAAAGGACCAAGATGGTGGCAAATTACTTCCAATAACTGCTGTGATGGACTGTGATATTGTGGTTTTCTAATACGGTGTTATTATCTGCTTTGATTAGTTAATGAAAAAGCTGTTTACGCTAAATCTTGAGTTGTCAAAAGATGGTGTGTTACTGTATATTGTGCTTAAAGTCACAGCTGTCGCTTCAACTTCTTCACGGAAGTTACTGGTTTTGAAGTTCTGGTTGTTCTTTCCTTGAGGGGGAAAGGGAATGCATGCCAGATGCATTATTGACGTAGCTCCTTTATAGATTGATCGTGCAGCTGCTAATGATGGTGTTTCTGTTTGCAGCATTTAGTGAAGGCATGGTTGATGATGGGTACTTGGATGTTGTCAACATTGATATATCCTCAGTAGTGATTGACGCCATGAAAAGGAAATACAGCAACTGTCAGCAGCTGAAGTGTATCCTTTGTTTAATTTTTCCAACAGAGATTGTGGCTTTTAGGTTTCGAAGTGCTAGAAGATGAAGTTTCTTTTATGGTTTATCAGTACTACTTGATTCTGTGGTGCTTTGGTTGATTGAACTTGTTGTGAATCTATTGAGGTCTTAAATAGATCGCATTGAGCAAATTTATATGCATTTCAAGAAGAATACGTTTGATGAAGCGAATTTGGCCCTTTTGAGGCCGAGCTTCCAACTTTTCAAATTTTAGACCCATACAGAATGATAGTCACATAATTAGTGAAGAGGAAAAATTTGCTCGGAACATTCCACGAAACAGCTGGAACTTCTGTCTTTGTTAGAAAGTTCAGCAATGAGGATCTGCACATGGTAACCACAGTTTTTTCCTCAACATTAGCAGATATTAAAATGGATGTCCGAGATATGAGTGAATTTCAAACGGGTTCCTTTGACGCTGTTATTGATAAAGGTATGTTACATTTTTGTTCTTTTGTTCTCTTTCCATATACTTCCATCATATCTGAGTGCATGTGGTTGAAATGGTTTTCAGACAATGCTGATGTTATTTTATTTGTGGTGTTTCAGGGACTCTAGATTCCCTTTTGGTGAGTTCTGTGTTCGGTATTACTTATACTATATAAAAAGAGTTAATTTACCTAACCAAACTGAGCCTTTAAGTCCCAAGCAATTGGGGTCAGTTAAATGAATCAGTCTTTTAAATGAGCTCTGTCGAGTGTATCGTGTTTATGATATCGAAAACCTAGATTCGCTTGAACTTACGTCTCTAAAGGCAATTTTAGTCTATGTAGCAGAGTTAAATCTCAACTAAACTTTGTGTTTGTAGTGCGGCAGTAATTCACGAATAAATGCTGCTAAGATGATCGAGGAGGTTGGAAGGTACGATGAGATCAAGTCCAACCTTAGGCATTTTTTCCACGCTGTTACTTTTTCTTTCTTGATCTGTTAAAATATTGAAGCAGTTGATGACAAACTATAGGGTCCTCAAAGATAAAGGAGTTTATATTCTGGTAATAGTCCCTTACTTTCTATTCTAGACTAGAAAATTTCAATTTTGTTTGCAACCCATTTGATTTCCCCACTTATTATCTATTTGCAGCTTTGTGGATTTTTTGTTCTTTGCATGATACTTGTTTGCCTCTGACGAGTCTTGTACGTTATGCAGATCACATATGGAGCACCAAGCTATCGTTTACGCTTGTTGACAGATTCATGTTCGTTTACAGTAAAACTTCACGTGATAGGTTAGCTAAGCTTCATTGCAGTTGGTGATGTTACCTCTTGTAGTAGATTTTTACATGGCATCAACGGTCAACTTTCTCGTACGCTTGACTTAGAAATAGAAATTGTGTTTCTTCAGACAAGTGTGTCAACTGCTTATTTCTCCTCGATATCATGTGGAGAAAAAGTGAAATTAAGTGGTCCATGCATCTCGTGTGCAGATACTAGTGCATGTGTAAGTTAGAATACGTAGTTGGTTCGAAGGTTTGAGGTAGCTGTAGTTTTTATAGGTTCTCTTTCACACATGCGTATTATACACAGTGCCGGACACTGGATTATCATGAAAGGGGTTCCATAGAAAGATTTGTGGGGCTGGGCTCCCTTTCATTCCCACCTCCATCTGCTCCTGCGCACACACTTGTATGCATCTTGCCAATAAACACATGCACTTGCAGAAGCATGTATGAATGTGCACAAAGTATAGGTATTATATTGAGTTCAGCTTGTTTTTTAACAGATGATAAGACATCATGTTGAAACTACAGTTAAACATGTCATTTCAGTGATTTTATTTAGTCCAAAAGAAAGTTCCAATTAAATCCAGAGTCTGTATGATTTGCCATACTCGAGAAAGCCGGTCTTAACTCCAATTTGTCTTCCAATTACGAAGTCTTTTTTCATCACTGTCTGTTACATGGCTTCTCATGCCTCATCGGTGGTGTTATATGACTACTGCATCAAATGTCATTGACCGTGATCACGTATGCAGAAAAACTTCCGTCAAATGAGAGTTCTGGACATCAGAAATGGGAGCTGACCTCTCCCATTCCATTGGACAATGATGGAAGCTCGCTGGAAGCAACTCTCGGAAAGAACCCCGATGTCCATTATATTTATGTTTGTATCAAGGTCAGTCTAAGTAGTTTGTTTTCTCATCACCTTTAAATTTTTTTATGGCCTTCAGAGACCCGTTTGGCTGATTATCACGTTAGAGATTACGGGTTAAACTTTTCTACACCCTGAATTCGGAGTAAGTACGCCTTGAGCTGGGACAGAGTTGGATACTTGGACAGTAATTGGGTTCTTTCTTTCTTTCTTTTTTTCCCACTGATTTTTCATTTTAGGACGATTCTTTAAGGCCAGGCTTGAAGAATGAAACAACCGTCGATTGAAGATGGACACTTTGAGTCTGTTATATTTGGATTCTTTCCGCCATACTAGAAGCCAGATGAACATCATATCATGACACGGTCACCACTGGAAATCTTGTCTCGAGGTTTTGGCAAATGTAGTTTTCTCTGTGTAATGATACTGGTCTTAAGCAATCCTTTATTATTATTATTGTTGTTGTTACTACTTATCCAGTTTCCTGTTGAGCGTTGTAACCTTCAATGGTGACCTATGATTGCGTCAATGGCGCCCTTTCACGATCAAATTCATAGCTAGTCATGGTGTGATTGCAAAGTTGACTTCCCATCATTTTCTCTAGAATTTTAATAGCAAGTTTTGAAGCTTGTAGATTCATTCCAGCTTGCTTGATTGATTTTGATTGCGTCTCTATCTGAATCAACCAGTTTCTGTTTGGGTAGTCAGTACAGATGGAGGTCGGAAAGTTGCAAGAAAGCAAAAGGGGCTGTGGTCTTGCTGTGGCTCCTCTCCACTTTTTTGAGTGTTCATTTTATAACTCCCAAACTACAAAATTCTTGTGAGGTACCCTGATGGCACAGGGTGGCGAGCGTGAGCCGTGAGTCGATTTGGTGAATCTGAAAGTACTCCTTGATCCATGATTACTGATCGGAGGAAAAAAGAGCTTCTCTTACAAAGTTGATGAGATCTCTCATTGGCAAAAAACTTGGTCAAGTCCACTGTGCTTTTTGTAAACATTTGGCAATCACCATATAGTTAGATCAAACCTCCAAAACTTGTTAGAAAAATTGATAATCACCATAATAAATTGAAAAGCATTGAGATTTATTACTCGAATTTTCTCTGTTTAACTATCACCCACTACACTTTATTATTTTGTCTTTATACAACCCCGCATTTACTTCATATATACAATCCCGCAATCTACTTTATTATTAGACACATACAACCCTGCAAATTTTCAACTTAAATGAGAATGCTTGCCACGAAAGAAATATTGATGAGGTCATCTCGGGTTACTGGGCTTGTTGATCAATGGAACCGACTGTATTAAAGTAGTGATATTTTGGCATAGCTGAAAATCAATGTCAGAAAGCATATTCCTCGCGTAGAAGTAGGTACTCTTGGACGAAGGTCAAATTCAGCGAACGAAAGGGTAGGTTAGTCTTTTCACTCTCCATGTTTTCTCTTGAAAATTGTATCTTTTGACGCACTACCAATTGCTTGGTTGAGTTTTCCTACATAGCGTCAAGAAATCAAAATAATCTTGAGATTGTATATCTATTTTCCTTCCTTCAACGAGAGAGAGACCCACCTCACCCTATCAGAAGAGATTTTTTATTAAAAAAATAGAAGTATTTTTTTAATAAGTGTGAACACCATAAAAAAATAATAAAAGTATCTAAAATAGCCGTCTAATTTGTCTCTATAGTTTTACTTTTTTCTCTCTTTAGGCTAAACAATATTGCAAACCCACCACTATATCCAGTCAACCTCCATCCCATAACCAAGCCCTATCCACAAAATCTCAGTCACATTGGTGTGAGAACAATAAATAGGAACTAACTGATTTGGTTACGAAATCAAAAGGAGTAGCTGGTTACAAAAATCTCCCTTTTGTTTTCCATGTTATTGTCTTATGGTCTGTCTTTTGTTTAGCCTGCGGGCTGTTTTTCTCTATTAAAATAAATAAATTAAACATGTTCTTATTTTATTGTATTTTAGAAATAAAGTCTAAGAATACAGATATTTCGAATACAAATGTGTTCAGAACCGTTAAACGTACGTAAAATTTTTCAGACACATTTGTGTTTCGAAATCATTAAATGTATATAAAAACCTTAATAATTATGTTCAGACATCTCTGTTTCCGAATATATTCAAAATATTCATCTCCCCAACATTATTCTTTAGGAATACACAATATGCATAGAATTACTAGGGTTATTTATTTTGATTATGGTGGGCCAGAGAGAAAATGACTTGCTGACAGAAGCCTCCTACATGGCCCCATTTAATCTGCTATATATTACACGAGGGAGGGAATCTCTTTCCCGGGCCCAATGTGACGTTACTGTTGCCACGAAGATAGCCCACCGCCACGTCGGACTAACAGAAATCAAGGCTCAAGAAAACAAACCCCCCCTCTCTCTCTCTCTCTCTCTCGCTCTCCTCTTCCGGGTTTTCCAGTGTGGACACAATCCTTGACTCTCCTCACTTTCCCACCCCCTCCTTCTCTTTCCCATTTCATAACAAACCCCTCTCTCTCTCTCTCCACTCTTCAGTTTAATCCAATTCTCGACTCCGCGACTGCATCAGTATTTTCATTTCTGGTTCTGTTTTTGGATTTCTGTGCGAAGTGACTTTCTCTCCCTTGTCGATTTGAACTCTGGAGGTTCGCTGATAAAATTTAGGGTTTTCGTCCGAGTATATGTTTTCTAATGGCTGAGAGCAGGCGTTACGGTCTTATTCAACCGCTAGGTCAGCTTTCTCACTCTCCTAATCTCTGTATACAGAAATGGATATTGTTGTGTATAGGTAAGACATTGTCTGTTTATGGAATAACTGCTATTGTGATACTTGCTCGCTTTTCTTGAGGTCTTTTATTGAAAATATATGTCAATCTTGATTTGTTTCGTCGGAAATGCACCTTCCTTGCCGATCAACTTGATAGCTGTTGGCTCTATCTGCTCAACTGCTCAACTTCAGTTGCGTTCTTCTTTCCTCGTTTTCTTGATTTGGACTATACACCACGCATGGATAGACATACGAGTGTTGCATGTTTAACGCGTGCATCGATAATTTCAATTACAACAGTTGTTCGTCTTTCTTGAGATTTTGGGTTTGTTAGGAATTTCGTTATGTATTGGTTTGGTTTCGATGAGAGAATACCCCATTGCATTGGTAGATTGATGTCAAATGGTAACCATTACGTCCATTGCATTGTGTATCTCCTTTCTCTTCTGTGATTCAGTTTCATTGCCCTCTCTCTCCCTGTCTCTCTATAGATATGTATAAACCTTCTCTCTCTCTCTCTCTCTCTCTCTCTCTCTACTCTTCAGTCATTGCTGTTAGGGTCTAGTCCGATTCTCGACTTCGCGACTGCATCAGTATTTTCATTTCTGGTTCTGTGCTCCGATTTTCTGCTTAATCTTTTGGATTCTTGTGCAGAGCGACTCGCTCTCTGTTGTGAGGGCAGGCGTTACGGTCTTATTCAACCACTAAGTCAGCTTTCTCAATCTCCTAATCTCTTTATATAGACGTCGATATTGTTGTGTGTATACATAGTCATTGTCTGTTTTTGGATTATCTTCTATCTTGATACTTTCTCGCTTTTCTTGAGGGGTTTATGGATTCTTTTATTTAATATATATGTAAATCTTGACTTGTTTTTTCGGAAATCAAGATTTACATATAGGTGTTGGCTCTATCTGCTTAACTCCTCAATTTCAGTTGCTTTCTTCTTTCCTCATTTCTTTATATTGACATATACACCACAAGTGGATAGACATACGTCTATTGTATGTTTAATGCGTGCATCGATAGTTGCATACACAGTAGTTGTTCGTTTTCTTGAGAGTTTGGTTTTGTTCATAATTTCGTCGCGTCTTGGTTTTTGTTTTCGATGAGAATGCCCCCATTGCATTGGTAGAGTGATGTCAAAAAGTAATCATTACGCCCATTGCATTGTGTATCTGCTTGCTTCTGTGATTCAGTTTCATTGCTCTGTGTGTGTGTGTTTCAAAAACTTATTCGTTGGCTGCATGCATGAAATGAGTCATGGTTGTGGTGATGCTCATTTTAGGGCGAATTCTAGATAGTATGAAGGCCTGTTGTGATATCTTATTGCAATGTTATTACGGTCTTCACACCAGAGATTATAATTTTTCTATGCTAGTGTTACAGTACTCTTTATCGCTAATGTTTAACTCTTGAACTTCTGTAGACCTTGACCAAATACTGCAAGAAGCACAACAACGATGGCTTAGACCGACTGAAATATGTGAAATTCTACGGAACCACCAAAAATTTCGGTTAACACCCGAACCACCAATTAGGCCACCAGGTTCTTCCCACTCCCCATTACTAATTTAACAAGCTTCGACTTTATATCGTAATATATGTGCCTTGCCCCTTTTTGTTTATTGCTCGTTTTCTCCCTACAAGAATGTGTCATCTTCTTTTTATATATTTGGCAGCTTCTGTACTTGTAAGCGAAAAGGAGATCACCTGTGTGTGTTCTATATTTAAGTTGAATTGGTCAAGTTAATGATTATTTGGGACTGAACCAGAGAGTTTTCGCTTTTAATTTTAGTGAAGTACTGTGCTGGTATTGAATTTAGATTTTTATTTCGAAAACTATCTCACTTTTTGGTTGGTATTGCACCATACTCTGATCGTTTTCCTTCCTACCTTTTTCACATGTATTGAGCAGTTTAAGTGTTAGTTGCTGTTAAAATCTCTTTTTGTGTATCAGTGGATATCATTTCGCTTCAGCTGCTCTTCATGTGTCACAATGATGTTGTGATGGAAGGCTTCAGTTTTTAAATTTATTTCCATTGCTTATGTGGTAGTTGATTCTCTAAGATAGAACTGTGAAATCTTCAAGGCACAAAAGAACATTAAGTGCATCCTTTCTTATACCACTTAATGATGGAAGGCTTTGCATGGAATGAGAATGATACTTAGAGAGGGGCATGTGGTGGGTATCTACAGGAATAAGAGCATGCAGAGTCATTTGTAAATCCAGTGCTTAGGTGTTATGAAGGATCAGAATGCATAACCTCTCTTCTTTTATGTGTTGTTATGTGGTGTCTATTACTTATTGATTCCATAGTTCTTATCCAAAAAAGTAATGTAGGTTGAATATGTCAGGATGTGCAAGTAAGTGAGATGAAGACATTTGTCTTGAAGTTATTCTCATGCATATGTACAGTAGACTAGAAAGATAATGAACATTAATTTTCAGGCGATGTCTGAAGGTGATTGTTTTTATGACCTTCGCTCAATCCTGTAAAGTATGAATATGAATGGGGCTTTGACTGTAAATTACGAGAGTTGGTTAAAAATGAGTAGTATTATGTGGTCAAAAAATATTCATGCGAGAATTGGATACATTTGCCATACCGTGATTGTTTCATTATTTTGAGTTATGAATTCCTGGATCCTGGAAACATGTCTACGATTGGGCATCGGTAGAAGGTTATTGGGAATGATTTATGGCTGGATAAGAAAATGCCATAAGAGGGATGAATGCATGGTGAGAAACTACGTTTCTTGGTCATATCATTTTGTACTTATCCCATAAAAAGGTAAAATAACCATTGGTCACATGCAATGGGCGCTTTTGAGAGCCCTAGTATTTGTAGTAAGGCTTTCTTGACCCTTATAGCAACAAGGAAGAACTTGTGGTCCAGGCTTTTTTCACTGTGTGGCATAGGGCAAGTATTCATGATTAGGACTCACTGAAAACGCTCTTTGGAATTGGTTTGTGTGAAGGATGTATATCTAATCCCTAGAATCTTCGCTGTCCTTATTCTTGGATACCGATGAGTGAATATCAAAAATATCTTACGAAGAACTTTTTCAGTGACTTAATGAGTGCACCATCAGTCTTTGCCATGAACAGTTATACTTCATTGTGGTTTTATCCTCAAATATGTGGATTGGACGTTCTTTCGTTTTGGTTTATCAGAGTATTGTTTTAGCTGCATTGCTTGCCTATTCCTTACCCATGAATCATTTCTGAAACTATGTTTTGTTATTTAATGTGAACATCAGGTGACAAACACGTAGTTTTCTTTCTATTCCTAATTTTTTTGCTATATTTGAAAACAGAACCTGAATTTTAGTCTTTTTCCCTTTTAGCTGGTTCTTTATTTCTGTTCGATCGAAAAGTACTTCGATATTTTCGTAAAGATGGTCACCGTTGGAGGAAGAAAAAAGATGGGAGGACTATCAAAGAAGCTCATGAGAAGTTGAAGGTGTGCTGTTCATTCTGTTAGTTGTATGTTGGGATTTTTGAATGTCCAAGTGTAATCATTGTTGTCACAAGTTGCCGAGTTATTGTCGCACCTTGCTGGCCAGTTAATGGAGTAGTTGGGTCCAGTCACATAGCCAGCTTGTATACTTGGTACTTGGTAAAGTTTGGTATACAAAATCCCACACCCTAGTTGACTGATGGGTGTTTATGTTATACTTTTTCCTCTTTTGATAATTGAACTGCCTTCAGTGGGTACAAGCGGTGGGCATGATATTTCATATGATTGTGTTTTTTCTTTCAGCTTCCAATTTTTTTTTGTTTTTTTGTTTTTTGCCAAGAATGGTGAGTATGCTATGCACTGTGGATATACATTTACAATGTAGTTTGTACTCCTTGGTGAGTTACATCTGTTGCAGATATATAACAAGGTTCATGGGCATCACATAGCCATGTCTTTTGGGGGTATTTTGTCCATTTTAGTTTTATGCTGCATTGTAAAGCAGTCACTCTATTATTCAGGTTGACTGCTAATTACACTAGCTACTGCACGTTTATGAATTATAGTTCATCAACTGCCTGCATTGGAAAAAAAGGCCCAGGTTATTCTGGCAAGCTGTACTTTACTCTGTTTTCTGAACCAATAAAAAGCAAGAATTTAATATGCCTCATCTGGTTCAAACAGGCTGGAAGTGTGGATGTGCTTCACTGCTACTATGCCCATGGAGAGGATAATGAGAACTTTCAGAGGCGGAGTTATTGGATGATTCATGAGTGAGTATTGCTGCTTTCATCTTTTAAGCCGGTGATAAGTAGTTCACAAACATCCATTAACATTGGTACATGATAGTTGGCTTGTGTTGTAAATTGGTTACCACCGCACTAAGGAAGTAGTACTTTTAGCACTGAAATACTGAATTAGTGTTGGATCATTACTTTCTTAGGGATCACTTGAGTTTCATTTATCCCTTTATGTTTGGCTCATGATTTGGTTCATCTTTTAATATTGGAAAATCTCTAATTGCCAGTCCACTTGCAAAGGAAGTAGTTTGCAAAAGAAAAAAGGAGGGAAAAAATCGGGTTGGGATAAGCACTAGAATATTCTGATGGGGAATTGTTTTCTGGTCAACTTCTGCATCCCTAGATATAGCATTTTCCTTACTTCTAGATTTGAAGTTTGTTTATGATGCACTTGACAAATGAAAATTTACCTTTTCATTCTTTGCTACGGGTAATTTAGCTATTGAATAAACCTTAATTTTCCTGGATTTCTCAATCTTATGTAGTGCTTTAACGATTTTTTGTTTCAGGCAGCTAGATAATATTGTTCTCGTGCACTATAGAGAAGTGAAAGAGGTGATTCTCTATGGAAACTGTTAAGTTTTATGTTGTGGTCCTTATTATTGTCTTTGGAAATTGTAATGTTTATGTTCTTTACTAGGCTAGTTCCACTACAATTTGTTGTATCTTCGTCTTCTTTCCAAACTTTGTCCCATTAAGTCATTTGTACAAACCTCGATGCGTCTGTTCCATATGCTTCCAGTACCGAGAAGAAGAAAAGGAGCATAAAAAGATGTAAACACAGGCTTGTGGAAAAGACGCTTCACTTGCTACTGCTGGATTTCAATAAGTAGGTTTAGTGACTTTGATTTCAGCTTCTTGATTTGTATCAAGGTTTCTGGAGGTTGCTGATACATTCGATTTCACGTATGAGAAATTCATTTCTTGTTATATGATGAAGCTTGAGGTGGGGCCTCCCATTTTGCAGCTTTGTTAGCACTTATGATTTAGGTGTTTATGTGGACCATGTAAAGATTTTCAGAAACTTTGTTACCTATAGTTAGCATGTGAGATGGTTACCTTTCTTGTTTTTGCCCCTAGTCTATTTTGCTGATCATTCTTGATACGCTATATGCAGGGTAGCAAATTGGATGCCTCGCGTTTGCTTAATGCTGTTCGAGATCCAGGGGCACAGCTTGGAAGTGCTCAAACAAGTTCTGCACCTTCCTTGGAACAAACTCACTCCCCTTTTCCGACAGCTCAAACTTCTTATGGACCAAGTCCGAATTCAGTGGATCGGAGTGAACAAACATCTTATGCATCAAGTCCGAATGTGGTTGAGTGGAATGACCAGACATTGTCTGCTACATTTGAGGACAGGGACTCCGGAAAAGATCCAGGGACCTCTTCTCTTGCTCTAGTTCGTGGTTCTGTACCTCATAATGCATTACCACTTGCAGACACAAATACAGGTAAAGATATATTTTGGTGCAAGTATTCGGTGTCATGAAGAAGTTATACACTAAATTTTGGACATATTAATTCTTTTGAGGACCATGAAGCTATGAATGAGCCTTGGGAGGGACTTCTGTGTATGGTTAAGTCAGCCTGCTTTGTTTTGCGATTCTAGATCACTAACTTGGATTCTTTTCTTTTTCTCTTTTGCTTCCGATTTCGCAGAGGCAGTTGTATTTAAGGCTGACTAAAAAATCCTGATAATCCAATATTATTGCAAAACAAACTGAGAGTTAATACACAAAACTTATGTAATATACTTGGAAAAGGTGTAAGTTTTAACAAAACAAAACGTGGTATTACACTCTTGTCCTAAGGGGGTACCTAGGCGTAGGATGTCAACACCCAAAAATAACACTGAAATAAAATGAAAGAAAGGAGAGAGAAAAGAGAGAAGCACAATAAGGACGAGAGCACCACCCTCTGTATAAAATTTGGTTATATTTTACTTTTACTTTGCAAGAATTGAAGTTAATTAGTAGCAGAATAGTTTATCGCGACGTTTATGTATTTGGGTCGAAGGGAAATCTTGGTAGAAGGAGTAATTTTTCTTATGAACTGGTATGGAAACTACAAGCATCACCCTGCTTCCAGCGGTATAAAAATTTGTTTCATTGAATAATTTCTTCTAGGGTTTCAATATTGTGATTTCCTTCCTGCTTCAGGACTTCTGGAGTTATCAAGCTGCCATCTTGATACAGGATTCCTTGGAACTAGGTTTAACTTGGGTGGTGGCTTATCCACTGGGGCTAATATACATGGTTCGAGTGCGAACTTATATCATAATCGTGACCAGAGATTCTACTTCGATCAACTGAATGCAGCTGATTTTTTAACTCATAAGCTGACAGATGCCAGCTTGGACAGCGATAGTACAGTTGAAGATGTGAGCAGTGGAGATATGATAATTCGTGATGGTCAAAGAGTAGCTCAGGTATATGGTGTACAATCCATTCCAATGGTCTTGTGATCTCTTGTTTTGTGTTTTTGCTTTGGTGAACCTATTCTTAGATTATGAAGATTTTGAAAAGATCAATACGTTAACATTATTTCCGCCCAAGTCTTTTATGGTCTTTAGGTTGGAGAGGTTGAGGGTGAGTGGCCATTTAACTGCGGGAAGAGAATATTCAGGAGTGTTTGGTGTCTCCACTTCGGGTATTGGAAGCCATATATGCCTTGGGTGCAAACATAAAAAAGAATGACAATAATAGACAAGGATCATACAGGTTCTATTTTTTTTTGCGTTTTGTGTGACGATATTGCTGATCAGCTGAAGTAAAGAGGATGAGCTAGCATCCATAACGGCATTTCTAACATCATTTTTCAAACTACGCCACTATAATGTTTTGTCCGCAAGATTAAGATTTGGTATTACAGTATAGTTATGGGGTTCCTATTTTGGTTAATTTAAAAAGAATTGTGTTCTTTAGCTCTTTATTCCTCTGTTTGTCTACTTATCAGTAGCATTGATTATATCAAGTCAGACAATTGAAGATGCCTAGTGATGGAATTGCGTATGTCAGTGTGGTGGCATGATTAGTCCATTCCTAACTCTGATATCCAAGCGAGAGGATAGATATTGGATAGTCGTATTTTGTGCCATGCTAAATTTGTTGACCGTCCACTGATAAGTCTGCTTCATAAAGATGTGTTTTGTTGAGCTTCCATTGATCAACTTTATGGGCTTGAGCTTGATCATAAGCCTGTTAACTATATAGGTTACCACCATGGTTGTGCCCTATACCTTTATTATCTTTGTTATTTATTGTTATTTATGTAGAGTGAAGGACAAGTGACGCTGATACCATGCTTTGTTACCACAGGAGCAAGATTTACTCTTACTTCAGCCCCAGTCTCAGACTGATTCTGGCTCCCTGGCAAAATTACCTTCTACAGCCAAAGTTGATGCTCCAGTAGGTAAAGCAAAGAAGGACGAAGTTGGAGAGCTTAAGAAACTTGACAGCTTTGGTAGATGGATGGATAAAGAAATTGGTGGAGATTGTGATGATTCTTTGATGGCCTCTGACTCTGGTGGCAACTATTGGAACACACTTGATACAGAAACTGACAAGGAAGTTTCCAGTCTATCGCATCATATGCAGTTGAATATTGATTCAATGGGCCCTTCTCTTTCACAAGATCAACTATTTAGTATCTCCGACTTTGCACCAGATTGGGCCTATTCTGGCGTTCAAACGAAAGTATGCATTTATAAGTTATTTACCATTACCTCCTCACAAAAATGGCAAAATTTTGTGTTGCTTTAGATATTCAACTACTTATTGATGATGGTGCATAATAAATGCTTTCCTGCAGGTTTTAATTGCTGGTACTTTTCTGGGGGAAAAGAACCATTCTGATAGTTTTAAGTGGTGCTGTATGTTTGGTGAAATTGAGGCTTATGCTGAAGTTTTGGCTGACAATGTCTTGCGTTGTCAAGTTCCTTTTCATGCTCCTGGGCGTGTTCCCTTATATATAACGTGCAGTAATAGGTTGGCCTGTAGTGAGGTGCGCGAGTTTGAATACCGTGAAAAACCACCAGAAGCTTCATCTTCAGTACCTGTTAAAACTTCACCAGAAGAGGAAGTGCGGTTTCAAATACGACTAGCCACAATGCTAGGTCTTGGTTCTGAGAGTAAGTGGTTGAGTTGCCCTGTAATTGGATGTGATAAATGTAAGCTCAAGAAAAATATCGCTTCATTGAATACTAAAAGCAAAATTCATTCAGAAATGGTTGAGAATGCCATCATGTTCTATGAAGGGTATAGTCTTTTAACCCCTGGAGATGCATTGATTCAGAACTTGCTTAAGGGCAGACTTTATGAATGGCTTGTCTGCAAAGTACATGAAGGAGGTAAAGGACCCCATATTTTGGACAATGAAGGCCAAGGGCTCATTCACTTGGCAGCTGCTCTTGGTTTTGCATGGGCCATGGACCCCATAGTAGCAGCCGGTGTCAGTCCAAATTTCAGAGATGCAAGAGGAAAGACAGCACTTCACTGGGCGTCATACTATGGGAGGTCAGGTTATTATCCTGAATTACTATTAAGCCTTTTTCAACTTCATATTTGATCCTGGTGTACTGCTTGGAGTTTTGTATCTTGTATTGGTGTGCATTGAGTTAAGAACGTTAATTATCCTTGTAAATGTATTATTAACATCAATTTCTGATTACTTTTGGTTTTATAAACCAGAGAGGAAACAGTGCTTGCGCTCGTTAGATTGGGGGCTGCTGCGGGTGCTGTTGACGACCCAACGTCAGCATCTCCAGGAGGACAAACTGCTGCTGATTTAGCATCAAGTAGAGGATACAAAGGGATTGCTGGTTTTTTGGCAGAAGCAGATCTAACCAGTCATCTATCTTTTTTGACTGTTGGTGAGAACTCCTTGGTAAGTGCTACTGCTAATATTGCAGCAGAAAAGGCAATGGAGACTGCAGCCCAATACCTTCTATCACCACCGGAAACTGAGGAAAATTCCTTGAGAGGGTCTCTTGCTGCTGTTAGAAAATCTGCTCATGCCGCTGCCCTAATACAAGCTGCTTTTAGAGTTCGTTCATTCCGTCATAGACAACTGACTAAGAGCAACCATGACATTTCTGAATCTTCTGTTGACCTTGTTGCCCTTGGATCATTGACCAAGGTCCAAAAGGTGAGTCATTTCGAGGATTATTTGCATTCTGCTGCTATAAAAATCCAGCAGAAGTACCGTGGCTGGAAGGATAGGAAATATTTTTTGAGGATAAGGAACCGTGTTGTGAAAATTCAGGTATGCTTCTCTCCTTGGCGCTTCTTGGGCTTATTATTGTTTCTTGAGTTTGTTCCTCATTCCATCAATGTCTTGCCTTTTACTTTAGCTTGTACTATTCAACAACTGGCTTGTGTTTGAAATTTGTGCTTTTTATATGATTTCCATATACTGCTGCTCGTTTGATTTTGTCTTTACCATTTTGAAGTGGTTACTCAGATATTGTTGCTGTACATTTCTTTTGAGGACCATGAATATATGATTTTCCCTCGCCAACACCAATGTTTTCCAATGTAAATTTTCAACATTTCTGTGCTTTGCGATTAATAGCTATCGGGTTTGTATGGCACGTCAATCTGCACTCCTAGGTTTCATTGCTTGCTCTCTTTATAAAAACCTGATAGAATATGTTTCATATACATTTTCATCTGGTTATAATGTGGATATTTGTCTGTTTGGCAATTGGCTTCAGGCTCATGTGAGAGGACATCAAGTACGTAAACAATATAAGAAGGTTGTTTGGTCGGTTAGCATTGTTGAAAAAGCAATACTGCGTTGGAGACGAAAAAGCTGTGGTTTGCGAGGATTTCGCATCCCAAATGCGAATGAAATTTTACTACCCGACTCTGAAAAGAATGATGAACATGAGTTTTTACGAATTGGTCGGAAACAAAAATTTGCCGGAGTTGAGAAAGCTCTGGCAAGGGTTCATTCCATGGTTCGCAACCCTGAGGCACGTCATCAGTACATGAGGCTGGTTAGCAAGTTAGATTCTAAGGTGAATAATATTCTTTGCTTTACATGTTGGTTTAGTTCCTTTCTATTTCTCATTTTGCCTGCTTTTGACGTTACTTTTTTTTATCGAAAACGTTTCTGTTTACAAAGAAAGATTAGGTTAAATAACAAGACGTAAGAACTGCAGGCAAAATGAGTACACATTGGGTTTACACATGGTTTTCTTCACTCTAAGCCTGTGTGATTGAATTAGTTTCCTTTCGCAAAAACATGAGAACACACTCTCTATGCAGTACTGCTGGTTTTAAATAACTGAAAACTTGTTATGTTTTCTGCCTGCATGACAGATGTACAGATTATGATTATTTTTTTTAGCAACTGACAGGTCTGTAGGTTATGAATGATACCATGGCAACTGGTTAACTTTCTTTCATCCTGTTACAGTTGAGTGATGCAGAAACGAGTGCATCATGCCAAGCTGACTGTACTGAGGGAAGATGAAGAAGGGCAATATGCCTGCATATAATTGTAGAGTGACAGCAGTATGTGTTAGCCCAGTGAGGTAAGCCTATAGTGCTAATTGTTCAGTTGACAACCAAAGTATAGTCTAATGTTCTTAGGTCTCAGTTTTAGTCATCTGCAAGATGTAAAAGGGAGAAGGGGATGTACATGCTAATGATTTCCCTTGTAGATACTGCAGTCATTGCATTTTAAAACGAGGTGCTGGAAATTGTATATTTTGACGAGAAAGGTGCTACGATTTGTAAGGTACTACGGTAAATGGTAAAATGGAAATCCAATGCAGGCACTTTGATTACTTTTGGCAGCTCAACGTTATATCGTGATTATAGGGATTCTTGCAATGCTCGAGGCAAAGGGACAAAATTGGTTTTGCATTTCTCTTGAAATTTTCTATCAAGAGTGCCCGTTGCTCTCTCTCTCTCTCTCCCTCTCATACAAATGAGAGATGTGAATTATGATGTGGAAGATGTGATAATATTCTGTTCATTTAGGTTGCTTTGATCACCTAACCCACATCAATCCTTCCTCACCTTGACTATCTGAACAGAACAAAGCTTTCGTAGAAAGGTGCAATTTCAAATCCACCTACAGAGATCACCTAACCCATTCAACTCATTTATCCAAGCCTTTGCGAATGGACTGAACAGCACCGAATTGGTAATTCAGTGGGATGGAACAAACTGCCAAGTAACGTGTTTTCACTGGTTTGGTGAAATAAAGCAAAATTTACATCAAGAATCTCAATAAATACAACAAAATACCTTACAAATAACTCACTCAGGCATTCAAAAAATGGAACAAACAAACAAACAAACAAAATGAAATCTGAGCATTCGTGTGACTTCCTTGCAGTTTATAGTACATAGATGTGCAATCTGCATCATAGGAAGAAGCAAAGTTTAAAACTACAAGTTTATCCAAAAAAAAAAAAAAGTTAAAAACTACTAGCTCATAATGTAAAATGTCCATTCTGCTTGAAAATGAAACATTGAAGGTAATTGCTCAGTAAAAACTACAGCATTTATAGGTGATTCAACCAACTGGACAAGTGGGTAAAAACTGAAGCACTTTTATGATTGGACATCCCAACCCCATTCCCCCATAATTTGATTTGGTCAGGAACCAATGTACTGAACAACGCTTAAATAATATAGCAGGAATATAGTGAAAGGTGATAAATCACCTGTTGTTCTCGAAGAGCAATCCTAAACAGTCTCCTCTTTCCACATTCCAAACCACAGCCTTTGACTCTCTCCTTTATGATGAAAATTATGCAGGAAGCAGCGTACCAAATATATACAGTTCAACTAGAATGAGCCTTCCGGAGCTCTCTTAAGGAATCTAACCAAAACAAGAATTCTGCTTCCTGTTAATCATTCAGGTTTCATGAAAATGACCCGATCAAACATATACTTAATTCTGCGTAAATTTCAATCAGCATATTCAGAAGGTCACTTGCCTGATTCTTCTTTCCATGACATGCAATTTGTCACGTGTGTCTCTGCCTTTCGCACTTTCGATACTGAGCTAGTTCGTTGTCCACTCTTGAATTAATTTTCTCTGACTTTGCCAATTGCCTGCCAAGATCGGCGGTTCCCTGATGCTTCAACAAGTTGTTCTCCTATTGGACCAAGGAAATTTTGGCACTATTATTAGAAGTGGGGAGGGGGTTTACCATGGGTTGTATGAAAACAAATAGAAAAGACACGTGGATTAAAATCCTGCCTTGTTCTTCCTCTGTTGTTGAATTTGCAGAGGTACATTTTGTGTTCCAAGTAGTTTCTTCACCATCTCATCCAGTTCTACAATCCTCCTCTTTAAATTGCTGTTGTCCACCTACAGAAAACACAGCACCAAGCTGAACAAGTCTTGATTTGCTTGGCATTTCAAATTAAGATGCTACTGTGTTCGGAATGAAGTGTCTGTGTATTACCTTTAGCATTTCATTTTGTGCGGTGAACAACTGATCTCGTTCTTGTAATTGTTCAACAGTGATCTCGGCAGCAAGTACATCATTTTGTCTTCTATTTACTTCCGAAATGTATCTACATAGAACGCCATGCAAAAAGTATTCTATAACATAGAATTCAAACAGGTATATTGTCAATGTAGTATGACACAAGGGGTAGGAATTCCCATCCATTTTCATGGCTTTATTATATACCAATTGTAAAGGGCTCTAATTCATTACGTTATTTGTTAGAGGAAATAACTAGTTCCAATCACCCAAGTCTATAATGACAATAAATAGACATCTCATTCATTTTCTTTCCCTTTACAAATCCAAGATGCAGGCGTAGTATAAGTTTAATAGCATGGAGTGCCAAGCTCTACAGTAACAAATACAAGCACTCGTTTCCCAGTTTAGTAATGTTGACCCTGTACACTAATAGCGGAGAATTCTTTTTTTCATCCAATTATTTTGTTTTGTTGCTCAAAATTTGGCCAAAGAAGTAATTGCTGGTCAAAACAGAGGATTCTCTGACAATTATCCAATTTTCTCGTATAAATATCTTCATTGCCTTGCAGATTTTTATCTTGAGTTGTATTAGCATAGATATCAATTACAACCTATAGAATCCAGGTTTATTGCTTACAAAAAATATCAATTCCTAGTTCACATGATTGCAGTTCTAATCTTCAACGTGGGTAGCATACAAATGTATGGGGAAAGCAGATGGAAGTTTCAGTACCATAAGGTGGTAGGGATTGACTCACCTCTCTCTATCCTCAATTAAATTGTTGATCCGCCTCCGAAGATCAAGAATTTCTTGCTCCTAATAGAAACTAAATATGTAAGGCAAATTTAAACCATAAAACATTGAATTCTAAATATTTTGTTAATTGTACCATTGCAAAGGACTCTTGTGCTTGTAGATGTGTGTCTTCCAGCAATTTTTGAAGCTGATATTGGTCTATCAAGTTCTACAAAACAGCAAAAGCATTACACAGACAAATGAGAAGTGCAATTCCTAACAATCCTATTCAAGATTCAAGTCCGAAACTTACAGCGTAATTTGTCATGTCCAATTTAACACCAAGTAAATCACGAATAACATCATGTGTCATGCTTTCTGCTGCAGCCAGCCTAGTATTCAGCGTACATACCTGAGGCGGTACACATATAGTGAATACAATGCACTAAGAGATTCACCGTGTCTGGAACATATTTTTGGTTTCCATCATCAAAGTGAAGAGAAAGAGAGAGTTCTTACATGCGCAGGCATTATGCAAGAATTGAATTAATTTGCAAGAGGCAATTACTGAGGAGAATGATAAACTAAAGCCCTTTCAACAAGGAGACTGATTTATATCAAATAAGCAATAATTTCAACCAAAAAGGAACCTCAAATATCTTTCTTTCTTGAAAACGAAAATAAAGAGAGTTCTAGAATCAAATAAGAAATGAATTCTAGTTAGATGGACATTGGTATTTGGTACTCAAAAGGTAGCAAGACTCGGAAGAAAAAAATCATCATCTACGTTGTTGGAGATACTATATAGCAATTGCAATGCAAGCTAAAGACTTCTCGAGATGGGACAGTTATGTAAGGCAGCCACTTTACCTCTTTTTGCCTACTAGCTGCCAATGCCTCTAGCTCTTCTATACGAAGCCTGGCAAATGACAACTCCTGATCCTTCTCCACGTTCATCTGCTGAACCAAACTTGAAATGCATCTGAATGGTGAGCTAGAACCCCGTGGCCTCATTGAGCTTTTCTCTGTTTTATCTGATGTCAATGCTACAGCTGTCAAAGTCGATTCATCACTTTTCACTTCACGAACCATATCCTCCAAGGTCTTGTACTGTTGGAAAGATGAGATTCAGATATGAAATACCAAGTTTAGATACAAGGTATTTTTTAGTTGAAGTGAACAGACCAATCTCAGAATATCCCTTATCAGAGATAAGCAACTATTCAATGACGTTATGCCCACTTTGATTGACTTTTTCTTGAAGAAAAGGTGCCATTATATCATGATGTCCGATTAGTTACCACAGCTCAAATATTAGGAGTTAGGTCACTGTTTTACTCATTCTAGATCCATATTATCTGCCAGTTATACCAGGAGTTAATTAAACAAGTGGTACAGATGTAAACTGAGCCTGATTTATATTGGTAGACAAGAACAAAAAATCCTCAACCTCCTCATAGGGCATTTTACCTTCTGTTGATACTGTGATGCCTGTGCTTCAGCATGCAAAACTAGCTCAGAAATGTATTCTTTGCATCGTTTTACCTAAAGTACAACCAACAATTTCCATTAGAACAACAAAAAATCAGGTTAATAAGCAACTAATCGTACGGAAAACAATATTTATTTCAATGACATTCAACTCCACCAGCTGCACCTCTTTAGACTGTTCTGCTCTTTCTTCTTCAAGAAGTCTTATCTGCTTAACTGCCTCGTGAAGTTCCATGGATCTGTTATGTAGTTGCCTGCAACAGCCAATTCTTTGACTCAAAATAATAGTCAGAAAAGGAACTCAGAAATTTGAACTGAGAAAGTTCATAAGTTCTGACCTAGAAAGTTGATCTTCAGGTTGTTGCTCGACATTTGAGTTATCAGAACCCATAATTTCTTTGAAGTTTTCTACTGTTAGCATTCTCTCTTTAAGTGCTTGGAGTTCCAATTCAAGAGAATCTCTTATTAGCTTGTGTTTTTCTACCTCCTCTTCCATTTCATTCACCTAAGAGCAATTGCGTATTTAAGTTGGTTGACAAACAAACATACAAAAGGATAGAAAGCAGTGTCAATCAGCTCTAAAAGGATATCAGAATGTTGTTTTCCATCACAGGGTACGCAAGTTTTGCAACTCACCTAAACCTAGGCATCCAAGAATTGGGATTGCACACAAAGATTTCTGAAAAACATAGGCTTTCTATCACTCTTCCGCAAGCCTCAGATATTAGTTAGAAAGAAGAATCTATACCTTTTCCTCCAAAACATTGATGGTACACTCAAGCTCCTGGACAGAACGTTCTAATATCTTAACCTCCTCTTCTTTTTGCTCAGCATACACTTTACATGCTTCTGATTCCTGAAAGAAACATTCCAAGTTTAGTATGTTGGGGGGACAACAACAAATTAGCTGCAATTGTAATATTTCTTCAGTTGTGCATACCTGTCGAGCTTCAACAGCAATCGCTTCCTTTTCATCAACTAAAGAATATGCCATTTCAAGACTATCTTGCAGGGAGCCAACCTGTTCTCGAAGATGGTCTCTCTCAACAGTGATGCTCCTCAAAACATCTTCCATATCTCCAACTGAAGAGACTAATTTTGTATCTGATAAAGAATTGATTCGGAGAATTTCTTGTTCTAAACTTTTGACAACCTCCCTCTGTTCTTCCAATTGGACCTCAACTTCTGATTTTCCGAGGTAAAGATCCTTCAAGAGCATTCTCAACTCAGCTATTTGGTTTGATAAAATGTCAACTGTTCCTTTAGCTTGTTCAAGATCAGAATCTGAGACAAATAGAGCAGTTTCAGTATCAGCCAAGCAGTCTTCAAGTTTTCTCTGCTGAACCAGCACATCATTGAGCTGATTGGTTTTCATTTGTAACTCTTGCTGCACTTGGCTCAAGACAACAATTAGCTTTTCAGATTTATCTTTCATGTCCTTTATGGTGGAAGCTGATTCTTGCAACAAGCTAAAATCAAAAAGCAAACCCTTCAATACAACTTCTTTCCTCTCTAACTCTCTCTTTAAGAACAAATTTTCATTCATAAGATCATCATCTGCTGGGGCTGACTCCTTCCGTTCTGATTTTTTGGAAAGTGCACTTTGATCTCCTTCGCCTCCCATTTTCACACCATGAAGCACAGTATCATGTTCACTTACTGATTTATTCACTACTAAACATCTTTCTTGGAGTCTGGCTTCACGGAAGCCTGGGCCTCTACTGAGACTGGGAGATCTGTGTAGAAATTCTCCAACATTGTACTGGTGCAGTCCAAGTGGAGCAGATCCTTGCCCCCTTGTCTCATAACAAATGTCTTCCACAGGTGATCTGGAGTTGCACAAGCAATGCAGCATGTCCTTTGCCATTGTTAATGATTCTGAATATATAACCTTGAAAATTTCCTCCACATCTCTTTGCATGCACAGAAAAAACTCCTCAAGTAAGGATACTGAATTTTCTACTTCTTGCAAATTGTTATGTATCTGATCCTGCAGCATTTCATTCTCTCCATCTTTCATACGGATTATCGCTTTTAGTTGTTCAATTTCATTAATCAAGCTTTCTTTCTCCATCATCAATTCCTCAACTGCTTGTTTCCACACACCAGTCAATTCTTTTGCATTTTTATTGGCCTTCAGCAAGGTATTTAGCATAATGTCAGCTTCTTTCATAGTTGCACGGGCCTCCTCAAATTTGGTGAAGAAGCTACTGGCCTGACTAATTTTCTCATTAGTAATGAGCTGCATGTTTATGGAAAGAAAAGATCAGTGAATTCTCTCATGATGTTTACAGGAGTTTGACATTAGTTGCAACTATATATGAAAAAGAAATGGAACTCTGAGTTCAACATGCATTCACAATTGTTAGTAAAGAGGGTACACATGTGCAAGTTGAATACAAGTTCTAACCTCTCTCACACTGTAGTAGCCTGCTTCTGCTTCCCGCTTTATCAACTCAAAAGCTTGAGTGTCCAATGTTTTGTGCTGATTAAGGACTCTGCTACATATATGCTGCCCATTCCCATTCCCAAAACCAGGTGATTCTCGAAAACATACACCTGTGTGAGGCCAATCTCCAATTTCCTTCTCATGGAAAAGTGCTGCTAGCCGAACATTTACGGCATTGAAAGAATCATTGGCTTTCTTGAGTTCTTTTCTCAAACACAATTCTGTTGATTTGTCATGAATCGAACTTTTGGCAAGCCCGGAGGACTTCTCTAATTCTTGACCATCACTGGACAAAGTTGAGCCTCCTTCAAGCACTACCTCTGAAGCTTGTTCAGTTATTTCTCCAAGATAACCGTTGGAGCAAGTAGATGAAGATCCATCTAAACTCCTTTGTGGAGATTCGGCTGAAGGATCAGAGCCTGAAGTATAGCAATCAGCACTCCATGTATCAACTTCTACCAAATCTTCACCTTTAACTGAGCAATTATGTGAAGTCCATAACTTGTAGATGCCAGCTCTTATTGTATTCAGTATGTGATTTGTTTCACCGAGTTCGTCTCTTATTTGCTTTAGCAGAAAATACTGGTTTTCCTGCTCTGGAATCTTATGTTCTTCAATTGGTGGAATTTTAACTGTCTGCAATCTACAATTGCTACGATTTTCCTTCAACTCCACAAAGTTCTTCCTCATCTCATGAATACTTTTGACAAAGTCCTGAACCAACTCCCTATAAAGAGAAGAAGCCTCATGAATGTCACTCTGGAGAGCTGATATATACATTTCTGTGTCAGTACAACAAGTGTAAATAACATTCGAACTTTCCAACAATACCAACCTTGCCAGCTCAAATTGACCTTTGATATCTTCGAGTGCCAAAGCATTTTCATGAGCCTTCATCTCAAAAATTTGTTGGCTTCCTACTCCAGAGGAAATAGCAGTTTTTGACATGGAAATATCTTGTTCAGTATTGTTTCTGAGAGAAACCTCTGCAATATCAGAGAGCGTCTTCTCCCCTGGTAATACAGCATTGGCACTGTTTTCAGCTTCAGTTAACAGATCCTCCTTGTATGTTAGTTTGTTCTCTAACATATCTATCATGTTGACTTCAGAATTCAAGGGCATAGTTAACTGCATTGCCTCCTTGGTGCTTGCATTATTACCTTGCTGCTGAACTTCAGTTAAAGCCACTGCTGCTCCCTTAAGGGAATCTAACTTCTGCTCCATTTCCAACACCATCATTCGCGCATCTTCCAGGTTTTTCTGTAGTAGTAGAATTGTTACTTCTTTTTCAACACAAACTTTAGCAGCCCTCGCAACTTGTTCGCCAAGACAAACATTAATACGAGGAAATGAACAAGCGATGCTTTCTATCTGGCCAGAGGCGTCTCTGAGGGATTTAGAGCCTTCTATAAGAAAGCTTGTTAGCTCCAAAGTTGCCCTTTCCCACTCCACGCACACCTCCCTTATTTCATTCTCTTTAGCTGCTACTCTGTCTCTCAGTCTCATATTTTCTTCATCCGTGAAACATAATCTCTCCTCAAGTTCTGACTGAAGAGCAGCCACCTCGTCCTGTAAATGAAGAATTGTTTTAGCTGTTTCCATCTCAACTTGCTCACAGACTAATTCAGTTTGGTTTTTCCAAGATAGCTGTGATACTTGATCCTCTTGATATTGGCAATTAAGTAACCGGACCTCGTCAAGATCCTTCATCATCCTGTCCAACTTAGCTTGCAAAGATACTGTGCTGATATCATTGCTGCTACCCATAACAAAAGCCTCCTTTTGATTTTCAAGACCACTTTCCTTGCAGAAGTTTGCAGGTTTCATCACAGAGTCTGTGTGTACCAGATCCTTATTGCTTAGAATTTCCTTGTATCTACAATTCTCCTCCTGCATAAGCTGCAACTCTTTGATCAGATAGACCTGCTCGGTTTCCATTGTTTCAATCAAGGATCTCGCATGCAATAGCTCTTTTTTATGGCAACTAGACTGCATAACTAAGGCATCACCGATCTTCTTCTCATTGTTACTGTGTAGAACCTCATTCTCTTTCTGGTTGCAAGATGCCATCTCATCTCCTGAATCACTTCTGGTTGATACAGTTTCAACCTGTGGCAGAGGTGACAACTAGCTGAAATCAGAAAGAAACTAAGAACAAAACAGTGAAACATAAACACCTAGAATCCATTATGCATTGAATCCATGCAGATTCGCAAGGAATTATCAATTATCTATTTGCTTATCAGATAAAAGGTCAACAAATTCTTGCGTCATTCAGACAACTTTGTAACTGAAATTAAACACTTTATTAAAGAAAATGACAATATTTTCATTTGTAAATTTGTACGTTAGTGTAGACAATTTGGAAGATATAATAATCAGAGGACATGTACGGTTAGGGTCCATGTGTATACTTGGTGGAATCTGCCATATCTTAACCAAACCCTGTATTGAATAATGCTTACACATGTAACTACAAACACAGGTATGTTCTTTTCTTTACCTGAATAGAAGTATAAAAGTTTAAAGCACGCAAACCCAAGATATGAAAAGTATTTTAATTTTGAGAAATAAACTGAAATAGAAACCCACTTTGGTATATGAAATTGCGAAGACAACAGAAAAAGAAGAAGATGCAAAAGCAACCAAGAAAAGAAAAAAAATATATCAAATAATATAGGAGCTATCGATCTTCTTACCTCTGAATCCTTGACTAAGAAAGGTACAGCCTGCAAAGGAAACAAAAGGCATAAACCAACAAAGGAAAAAACTAATCCAACTCAATTATAATCATTATAGAGCAGCTTATAAGCTTTCCTTGATGGATGACATACAGCTTGGTGACAGTATTTTCTCAGTTCTCCTCGTAACTCATCAACTTCCCTGCAGACATAAAATAGTTAAAAGGGTTTACGGAGTAACGAAGAAACTCAAAAGAATTTGTCAACGCCACTAGTGAGTATCATGATCCTTCTGGACGGATTCCCTATATAAAATCATAGAGGTGAAATAAACAATCAATAGAACCATTTTCACTTTGTTCATTTTGTGAATATTAGGAGTGAAAGTAGGCTTTCCAAAAATATGGCGGGCACCACAATGGCTCGAGATTACCGGAAGTGGAGGAGAGAGCTCAGGGTGGCCTTAGAGAGAGAGAGAGAGAAAGAGAGAGGGAGGGATGGCAGTGCATAATGATCAACTAGAGAGTAAAGTATGTTAGTTGTGCGTTCACTGCGTGTTGAATGCTTGCTATAATGTGTCAATCATCCTTATATAGAAGCCTTGGAGAAGGGAAAGCCAGCTGATTTGCTTCCTTCTCACTGGTGGGGCAGAATGGAAATTGACAGGGATTCTCTTTAAGTCTTGTATCAGGAGTTGGGTTCTGTATCATGGACTCAGAGATGATTTAGATGATATGTGAAGGAACGTATCTCCTCGTTTCCTTTTACCCAAGCCATGATGCTTAGGACGTGGTAGGTGTACTACGGGCTCCTAGGTATTCGAAGATGGTTTTGATACATATTTCGATGTGTCGGATGTCATGTGACACCCCTTCTCTCTAGGACCGACCAAATTGGAGCTCGCTTAAGGGCAGGCTCATCCTCTTTGACAAACACTTTGCTCTAGCTTCCAAACCACATGTGGTGTGGACATGATGGCCCAAGCCCAATTCTCACGAGTCTACCAGCGACATTATCGGAGGAAAGCCCAATCAGTGTCCTCGTGGTTGGATGATGACATCTTTGGGCCTAGCTAGAAATACGAGTAGATTTACTTCAATTGTTATGTAGGATTTTATTCTTTTTATTATTTATCTAGGATTATCTTGTTAGGATTTTATTTTTGATAGCTAGATTATCTTTATCTTAGTTGGTTGTTAGCACTTTGTGAAAGCCTATTTATAAGGCTCTCACCTTTTTTCTTAGGAAATTAACTGAATAAAAGTTTTCTTAGTTCTTCAAAGTAGTGTGGATTCTATTTCATCCCTAAGTGTGGATTCCCAGGGTTTATACCCCGGTTCTACATCGACATGCCTCCTTGAATCCCAAAGAGGTACCAAGGCCTTGCTTCCGGCCTAGGGTACTGAAGTGGCCGGACTAAGTGGAGCCTCAATATTGAAGGATGGGAGATGCCTCGAGGGTTTCATAGGCATTCGTGGTATTATGTATTGGAGGATGGAGATGCCTCGAGGATTTCACCAGGCATTCGTGGTAGTAAGTATTGGAGAATGGGAGATGCCTCCAGGGTTTCATTAGGCATCCGTGGTATTATGTATTGGGGGCTCTGTGGGAGGACTCCCTATACGGATGGCATAGATGGAGACAGAGCCTGAAGGGCTTGTTTCGAATGGAGAGTTGTACGATTCCGGACTACGCCTCTTGCCTTAATGGCATCCGTTACGTGATATGTGGCTATGTTCTTTCGAGTACCCCATCTCGGAGGAAGAGAAATGGGCTATCCCATGATTGTTGTTTCTTGAGTTGGGGTACATCCCCCGGGATTGGAGAGGTTGCTAGAGCACGTCTTGGCTTTGGAAAAAGGCATATACATGGTGGTTTTTTCTTGTTGTAAGGTATAAGGATGGAGAAGGGGGGTTTTAAAAGAGTTGCTGCTGCATTATTGCCATTAAACATTTGACAGATCCTTATTTCACATTATGGAGTAGCATAGACAAGTCATGGCAAATCTTGGTATGTTTGGAGATGCTAAGAATCTAGCAATGATAGAAAACTCAACAATGGTTCACATTTTTTTATTCTGTGTACCTGTTTCTTTTAATAGGGCTTGTACAATGAGCCTTCCCTTCTTGTCGTGTTTTTTTTGGGAGTAATGATAGTCCAAGCTTTGATGGAGCGCTTTGTGTACACATCTCCACTTGGAGTTTATTGAGGAAAGAGGCTAGAGGATTAAGCATGACATAGAAATTCATGGGTAACGCTCCAATGAGGAGGCTTGATCCACAATGTTAAGTTACTCAGGAAGTTATATTTATTAATTGATTTTGAAATAAGCACAAGATGGAGCTTCTTAGAGGGGAACTTCTTTGCTTACATACTAGATAACTTGAAAAGGGAAAAAGAAAGCTAACATTGACAAAAGGTGGTATGCCTTTAACCACTTTGAGTTAATGGCGCTCATAGCAGTTACGTAGCCCGATTTTGAGATTCTGTAATAGCCATTCTAATTGGCTTCTTCGCCACGAACAGGCCTTCCTATTTGGCTGCAAACTTGGAGGCCAAGATTCTTCTCATGATTTGAGGCGCAACTTTTAAAACCAAGCACCCTCTGCAAATTGCATCGGCTTAACCAAGGCGTCGTATGCTCCAGCTATCCTTCATTGGTAGACTCGGAAGGTGGCTTGTCCTCTATCTCTCTTTTCGCCCAAGGCTTCCAACTCACTTGGCCTAAAGTCATGGAGGACGTCACTCCGTGAGGCCATCCAAGTGGACGACACTGCGATTTCCAAGGGTAAAACCGCCTCAGAGCCGTAGACCAAGGAAAACAAGGTCATTTGAGTAGATCATCTCTTGTAGGTGCAAGAGGCCCACAAAGCCATAAGCTAAGCGTGGGCCCAATCTTTTTGTTGGTCTTCCAAGGTTCTACTATCTTCAAGAGAGTTTTGTTGGTTGCCTCTTCTAGTACATTCCCTTTGGGATAGTAAGGCGTGGACTTATGATGGGTGATATCATACAAGGCTAGGAGTTGCCTGACCAATCACTTGACGAACGGCAAACCATTATCATAGAGGATTACTTTGGCAATTCCAAATCGACATATGATACTCTCCCGAATGAAGTTGGAAACTGCAGCTCTAGTCACCCTTCGGAGTGGGATGGCTTCTACACACTTAGTGTATAGCTCGATGGCGATGAAGATCCAATTGTTTCCTTGAGAGAGAGAGGTGATCAGGCCGATCAAATCCATGCCCCAAGTGTGGAAAGGTCATTAAGTCCCAACGGTGTGGAGGTCGATGGCCGAGGAATGGATCATTTTGCCATGAAATTGGCACGTCTTGCATCTCTTGACGTAACTTTTTGCATCCCCTTCCATGGTAGGCCAGTAATACCCCATATGGAGCACGTGTTGGTACAATTTGGCACCTCCATGGTGTTGGATTTGATGAACACTTTCCAAGGCTTTCGATACCTCTGAGCAAATAGGCATTTGAGGGGCTACCCGCAAAACTTCTTCTAAAGAGTTCATCGTTATGAATGAAGAACTTGGGAGGGGAGAGGGGAGGGGGGGGCTTCTTGATTATTGCCTCATCTATTCTGTCAGGATGTAAGGTGCTAATTGGAGAGGAACTCGATGTAGGGTCTTGTCCAATCAAGATAGACTCCAACGAAAGTACAGTCGGCCTTTGATGGAACTTCCTTGCACTTTAGGCATTTGCTTTGCCATTTTGAAGCATCCTTTGCAATTTCAGGCCAGTAGTATCGTTGGCGTTGGAGTCTCCTATAAAGGCTCACATCTCATGTCTTGCACGATTGTTCATGTACATTGTGAATTTTGATCTTGGCTTCCTCTAGCCCCACAAATCGAGTTGAAATGCCACCTGACCCTCTAAAGTATAGAACGCTCTGATAGATGATGAAGTGCTTCAAGTTTAGAAGAATCACGGATCCTGAGAAGTTCTTGAGCCCATTGACAATGGGGCCCTCCAATCTTGGACTTCTAGGGTGAATTTGGCCTAACTAATTTATTCTAATTTATTTTTTGTCTTTATTCATTTTTTTTTGCATTTGTTGTTTTGACCTCAATGTTTTGTAGTTTATTGGTTCGTCTTGATGAAAGGAATCTAAAAAGTATAAAATTATGTTCAAAAGTTAAAAAAATGTCACTAAAGACGACGAGTAAATTAAAAAAACTCTGTTTTTTATTTATTTTTGTCTTTTCTGAACTTTTTTTAAATTTGGCTTATGATTTATAATTTTTCTGAATGCTCTTGTCGAGATGAACCAATAAATCACAAAAAGTTGATGAAAAACAAAAAATTGCAAAAAAATTTCACATAAGGACGAAAAAAATTTCAATAAATACCACAGTCCAAATGGACCCCTAGTTCTAGGAAAATTTCAGCTACCGAGGAAGACACAGTTCTCTCGAGAACTTCAGTTTTGGTTGGCTTTGCTAGAAATTCAAATTCGGAAACGAGAGCAGCCAAGACATTGGGATGGTGATTTTTTGAGCGAGAGGCATGTCAGTCTTTGTACTATGGTCTTGTAAGAGGACAAAGGAGGTTCCCTAAGGGCATACTCGCCATTTGTTTGCCACACCACGAGCTTGGAGTCTCCTTTGATGCAAAGGAGGGTTATGTTGCAATTCAAAGCCGCCATGAGACCCAAGATGAGGGCCTCGTATTCGGTTTTATTATTGGAGCATTGGAAATCAAGTTTTTAGAGAGATTGAATTTTGCTCAGCTTGGTGACAATGGGACAATTCTGGCGCCTCCACCTTTCGTTGTTGACGAAACATCAAAACTCAAACTCCATTCTCCTATTTCTACTTGCGTTGCTCGGAACTCATCACCGAGAAGTTCATCGGATGGGGGCTCAATCTCCAACTCAGAAAGTGAGCTAAAAGGTCGGCCAAGGCTCGACTTTTGACCGCACGAGGGGCTTCCAAACGATCTTGTTGCAAGGTAAAAACTGAGAGGAGTTGCTCAACAGTGGATTCTTGAGAAGGTTGTTCCAATTGACCACCACCAGAGGTCTTTGTGACTTCAACACTAGTCTGAGTTTTGAGCGCATTTCTTCAACATCATAGTGAGTAGCACTATTCCCCAACGGAATATAATGTGGATATTAGGAGTGAAAGTGGGCCTCTCAGGAATATGGCGGGCACCACAATGACTTTAGATCACCAGAGGTGGAGGAGAGAACTTAGGACAGCCTTGGGGGGAGGATGTAGAGTGATCAACCAAAGAGAAAAGTATGTTTGGTGTGCATTCGCTGCATGTTGAATGCTTGTTGTAATGATGTGTCAATATAGCCTTATGTAGGAGCCTTGAAGAAGGGGAAAGCTAGTTGTTTGGCTTTTTTTCCATTGGTTGGGCAAAATAGAGGTTGACAGGGCTTCTCTTTAAATCTTGTGATCGAGTTAGGTTCGTATCATAGAACTCAGAGATGTTTCAAATGATATGTGGAGGCCCGCATCGTAAGACAGTGGTAGGAGCTATGAAGCACGGATACTTCAAAAATGGTGCCGTACGAGTTCCAGGTACCAATACGGGTACGGCTCCAGTACAGCAAAAAATGTACCAGGTACTTCGAAATCGAACCGGTACGTTTGCCTATTTGGGTAAATGAGTGGTAAGAAATGAGTACGAAAATTGGTACATGGGTCATTTTGTAAATTGTTTATACTTATGGAGGTAAAATGTTATTACAAAATTTAAAACCCTAAAATCTAAATAAGACTTCTGTCTTCCAATCTTCTTCTTCGTTCCTCCATCACCATCTCCAGGCTCCAATGTTCCAGACCTGACCATCTGCAGGCTCCAGTGTATTGCCTCTATAAATGTTCAACAAAGCATGGTATTTATCTCTGATTCTCTAGTAGACAGTAGCAATTAATGTAAAAGAAATACCATCATTGTAATGTTGCAAGGGAGATTTGGGGTCCCACGTAATCAATTTTGTTTGGGTTTCTTTGAAGGGCTCTAAACCCATAGTCAGTGTATTGGGTGTGCAAGCATTGGACCTCCCTAAACCCATTGTCTAAGTATGTAGGGCTATGCAGCCAAAACTGTATACATCCTAAACCTTTTGAAATATGGTATATTGTGGACTATGGTGCTTGTTTACTTGAACACACCTACGTTGCTTTTGGTTGGTAAAATGGGTTTATGTTTTATTTTATATAATAAAACATAGTAAAATAATAAATTAAATAAAATAATATTGACATACCCAGTCGTACACGTATCATACTTTTTTGGATTTTTCCGTATTCCATACCCGTACCCGTATCCCGTACCAATACAAGTGCTTCATAGGGTAGGAGTGATACGGGCTCCTAGGTGCCAGAAGGTGGTTGTGATACATCTTTTGATGGGTCGCATATCGGATGACAACCCCTCTCTCTTTAGGACCAGTCAAGTTAGAGTTTGCCCGAGGGAGAGCTCATCCTCTTTGACAAACCCTTTGCTCTAGCCTCCCACCACATGCCTCCATGGGTCCTGAGTGAGATACCTAGACTTGCTTCCGGCCTAGAGTATTGGGAGTTGCCAAGTTCAGTGGAGCCTTAATATTGGAGAATGGGAGATGCCTCGAGGGTTTAATTAAGCATCCGTAGTATTTTGTGCTGGGAGATGGGAGACGCCTCAAGGGTTTCACTAGGCATCCGTGGTATTATGTACTAGTGTATGAGAGATGCCTATGGGTTTCATTAGGTGTCTGTGGAATTATGTATTGGGGGCTCTGTGGGAGGATTTCCTACACGGATGCATAGAGGGAGACAGAGACTAAAGTGCTTGTTTCGAACGGAGAGTCGTACAGTTCCGAAGTAGGCCTCTTGCCTTAATCGCATCCGTTGAGTGCTAAGTTGCAATGTTCATTCGAGTAACCACACATTTTATGAAAATACATGTATAAACAGAAGTACTCTGTAGTCTATAGACAGTTTAGATGCTCAGGCAACCGAGACACTCCATGTGAAATTGAACTTCTCAATATCAAAGTCACAAAAGTAATCTAATCATTTGCATACTAAGAACTCAAGAGTTATAACAATGCCTAATCCAATTGATTGCATAATTCAAAACGGAAGAAATAATAATTGAGAGAACAAACGAACAGGCAACTTGTCAGCTGCCCCTCAACAAAATGGGAATATATAGATAGTATGATGGAGGCATCAACACCTAACTCGCGTACACAATAATGGAAACTGATTTAGCAAAATAGACCTCATTAGTTTGGAGTTCATCTTCTTGCAGTCTTCCATCTCCTTTATAGCATCGTTATCCTGTAACTTTCAGAGGTTTAGCGATCAAAAGATAATTTTTTTACAGAGCAAGCAACCGGTATTGACTAGACATTGCATTCCAATTATCCAAACCTGCACCGTTCCACAAAGGAATATATGCTTTCCATAGTTTCCTTCAAGACTTTCCAAAAGCTGCAATAGATATGTTTTGAAACGCGACCCTTAACTGGATGAACTTAATTTAGTGGTTGAATAAGAAAGCATAAATTCCAAGAAAGTATCTCCCAAAACCTGATCACGCAATTCTGATATTTCTGAAAGCAATTTTTCCCGCTCTCCTTGTTCATAAAATTCTTGAAACCTAGAAGAAAGCAACAAGCGGCAGTGAGGGAGGGAATGGAGAAACCCATTTGAGACATTATGCAACGTATTCATGACACGCGAGGATTACAATCTTATCTGGCTGAGAAGTCTAACGTTCCCTAATGCAAACCGGGTCAACTCTGGATTCCTATCAATTCGTTCTCGAAGCAGCTGAATCTCCTCTTTTAGAGTATTATTTTCCTCCATAAGATACTTGTCAGCAGAGACTAGACCTTCTGCAAACAACTCTAATCTTTTTATTTTTTCCTCGCGGAACCTTACTATCATTTTTGCACGCTGGGCATCTTCTTCTCTTTGCTGAGCCTGCAATAGAATCCACAACTGGTGGTAAATCCTACAAGACACCAGAGTTCATTCTAATTTAAGCAAGAAAAGCAGCAGTCACTGATCATGGCTACTACAATTTCTAGATTCTTGAATACAGTTTTGAAAAAAACTGAGCTCTAGTAAGAGCTAGACATACCAAGCGGTTCATTTGTTCAATCTCAGCATCTAATCTCCTTGCCGTAGTCTCAGCCGATTTCTCTCTCCTGAGGGCATCAACCAAGGTAGCCTCCAAACTCGCCGTCTGCAACATATATTTTAGTACCTGGCTATGCAACCCTTGGAAAAGGAACAAATAGCCTATCGATGTAGACATGAAGATTACCTTCCTGTTCTCAACCCTTCTTGCATTATGATCATCACAAATATTTGTTCCAGCTGACAAACCATGTTCCTCTAATGAATCACCCAAATTAGATTCTTGAGACTTTGGCACAAAATTCGAAACAGGCCTTGAAATGTTATAATGTTCCACCAAAAAGGACAACTGGCCCTGTTTGAAAGAGATAAACACCCCAGTGAAATCGACATGTGAATGTTGTGCCAAAATATGGCCAAAATATGTGAATAACTGTTGGAATATGGAATATTCTCTAGAATTATCCTTGTTTCTTTTTACCATATTCTTATTTGTTTCCTTAATCTTGTTATTTGTTTCCATTGCTAGTGATTGTAATCTCTATTTAAGCCCGTATGATCTCAATAATATTCAAACTTTTCTATTCTATTATAATTCAATTTGGTATCAGAGCCTAAAAAAATCAAACCCTAGAAAAACCCTACTATTCTCCCTCCAGTCGCTGCCGCTGGTTGTCGTTGGTCACGCCAGCGGCGTCGTTGCCTTCTCGTCTGTAGTCGCTGCTATTGTCTCTCTCCTGACAGCAGCTGTCTGCCACTTTTAACCTTCCACCGCTGCTGCCTCTCTCCTCCGCTACCGCTGCTGTCTTCACTGCTGCTTTGGTTTGGATATGGTCTGATTTTTTTCCATGCTTGCTTGATGTGTTTAACCTCTATATTTATTGTGTTCGGATCTGAGGAGACAATTGTCTAAGGTGTTCAGGGTCTGAGGATACATTTTTTGTGCCCTTATTTTGTTCAGTTTTGGTCTGTATAGACAAGTTCTTGCGTGGTGATTTAGTATGGCTTCTGAGTCATTGCCTCTTCGGTTGTAAACCCTAGTGGGGCCCTTTTTTCTGGCTCTTCACATGTTTCTGATTCACCGGGCGTCCAAATCACCATGGTCAAGTTGGATGGTATGAATTACCTATTGTGGGCTCAGTCTTTTGAGATGTTTGTTGGGGGGAAAGGGAAGATTGGCATTCTCACGGGCTCCGAGGCCTCTCCCGCCACTATTGATGCTACCTGTCTTGCTTGGTTCGCCAACGATTTTATGGTCCGTTCCTGGTTGGTTAGCTCTATGCAGCTTTCAATTGCCGCTGGATTCATGTTTGCTAAGACTACTGCATCTATTTGGGAATCTGCCCGGGCCATTTATTCTCAGTGGCAAAATAATGTTCGTATTTTTAATTTGGAGCAAGCGATCTTTCGTTTATCACAGGGTGATTTATCAGTTACTGTATATATTTCTCAGCTTTGTGCTCGATGGGAGGAATTGACCTTTTATTTTTCCTTTCATGATTGGAAGGATCCTGAGGATGCTACTCACTATGCTTCTATTCAAGATAAATCACGGGTGTTTCAGTTCTTGGCTGGTCTTCGTGCCAAGTTTGAGTATGCCAGGATTCACTTATTGGGTATGGATCCTCTTCCATCCCTTCAGAGTGCTTATTCTTATGTACTTTCTGACGAGAGTCGTCAGTCTGCCGCACCAGTTCTTCCTCCTTTATTGGAGGATCATTCAGCTATGGCCGCCCATGCTGCTCCCTTGCCACCATTGTCTGGTTCTGGTCCATTCGGCAAGCTGCACCCGAGGTGCCATCATTGTGGGCAACTTGGACATATTAAAGCTTGGTGTTATGCTCTCCACGGTCGCCCTACTACCAAGCGGCCTTCTGCTCATATGTCTGCTTCTGTTACGCTACCTCATGTTCTTCCTACCCCGGAGCCGGTGACTTTATCCCAAGCTGAGATTGACAAGTTTCGTCAATTCTTCAGTCAAATGGAGGCTATATCTCAGCCGGTCTCCACTTTCGCTGCTTCAAGTACTACTGCTTCTGCCAACAGTGTTATCGCCACCTCCTCTCCTTGGATCATCGATTTGGGTGCCACAGATAATATGACAGGTCTGTTGTCTTTGTTTCATAGTTATGTCATTGGTTCTGGCCGTCGCAAGGTCCGCCTTGCCGATGGGTCTTTTTTCTCGATTTCAGGTCAAGGTCACGTATCTGTTACCCTGTCTCTTTCTCTTCGTGATACCTTGCATGTTCCTAAATTAGCTACTAATCTAGTGTCGGTTAGTTCTGTTACTAAAATTTGCAACTGTTCTGTGAACTTTTTTCCCACTCATTGTGTGTATTAGCATCTGGTGACGCGACAGATGATTGGACGTGGACGTGAAGTGGATGGGCTATATCTGTTGGATGTCCCTTCTAGTCCTGTTTCTCCCTCCACCTTCCACCTACGCAGTGATCCCTCGAATAAAGCCTTGCTCATGCGATCGCATCTTAGATTAGGCCATGTGTCTTTTGGTTATTTAAAACATTTATTTCCCCACTTGTTTCATAATTTGCCACCATCTGAGTTCACTTGTGAAACTTGTCAATTGGCTAAGCATGTTCGGGCATCGTATCTTGTTAGTTTGAGCCCTCAACCTGCAACTCCTCTTGAATTAATACATTCTGATGTTTAGGGTCCTTCCCCGGTTACTTCTACTCTTGGTTTTCGTTATTTAGTTCTTTTTATTAATGGTTATAGTCGTGTCACGTGGGTCTACCTCATGAAACATAAGAGTGACGTTTTTGAGATTTATAAGCAGTTTCTCACCATGATTCACACTCAATTTAATCAGCCAGTCAAAATCTTTCGCTCTGATTATGGTATTGAGTACACTAATAAGTAGGTTTCGTCGTTGTGTATGGAGCGGGGAATTATCCACCAATTGTCCAATGTTCAGACTCCTCAGCAGAATAGTGTATCTGAGAGAAAAAATCGACATATTTTAGAGTTAGCCCGTACTCTGTGCCTTGGTATGCATGTTCCGTCCTTGTTTTGGGCGGATGCTATTTTGACAACTGTATATCTTATCAATCGGACACCTTACCGGGTTCTTTAGTTTGCCACACCATCTCTGTTCTCTATCCTGATTCCTCAGTGTTTCCTCTCCCTTCTCGGATATTCGGCTATACGTGTTTTGTTCAGCTAGTTGGGCCCTCTAGGAGTAAGTTGGCCCCCAAAGCAGTTAAGTGTATTTTTTTGGGTTATTCCTCTACTCAGAAAGGCTACCGTTGTTATCACCCTCCTACCTAGAAACGTTACACTTTCCGTGATGTCACATTTTTTTAGCACGCTTCTTATTATTCCGATGTGGGTCGTTCTCCTACTGAGTGGTCTCCGTTAGATGTATCTGCTGAGGATTCTCTTCCTGTGCCTCTGCCTAATGTTAATCCCTCCCCTGCTCCAGTCCTAGGTTCCTCTGCCCCTTCTATCCCTAGCCGACCTCCTATTACGCAGGTGTACTCTTGTGAACCATATGATACAGCTCCTCCTATCACCAACTATCTTGTTGTTTCGTCGCTTGATCCGCCTCCTCCAATCCATCCAGATGATCTCCCTATTGCTCTTCGCAAGGGTAAGCGCCCTTGTACTTATCCTATCTCTAATTATATTTATAATACTGCTTTTTCCCCCTCCTATCAGAGTTTCCTTGCTTCTATTTCCTCTATTTCTCTTCCTAACACTGTGGCAGAGGCTATAGCCCATCCAGAGTGGCGTGCCGCTATGACTGAAGAATTACAGGCTCTTGAAAAAACTTCTTGGGAAAGGGTTACTCTTCCTCTTGGACGTATGGCTATTGGTTGTTGCTGGGTTTTTACCATCAAACACCATCCTGATGGCTCTATTGCTCGCTATAAGGCCCGTCTGGTGGCCAAAGTCTATGCTCAGACTTATGGTGTGGATTATACGGACACCTTTGCTCCGGTTGCAAAGATGGCTACTATTGGGGTCCTCTTTTCTGCTGCAACGATTCACGCATGGCCTCTTTTTCAGCTGGATGTCCAAAATGCCTTCCTTAATGGTGATCTGAAGGAAGAAGTCTATATGGTTCCCCCTCTTGGTTTTCTCTCTCCTAGCAATTCTGGGAAAGTATTTTGTCTTCGCCGCTCTCTCTATGGCCTGAAACAGTCTCCGTGGACATGGTCTGATCGCTTTACTATTGCTCTGCGCCGCGTTGGATTTCGTTAGAGTTCGGCTGATCACACCCTATTTCTACGCCATGCTCAGGGAAAAACTGTTGTCCTTAGTGTCTATGTTGATGATATTATTCTCACCGGGGATGACCTAGAGGGCATTCTTGCAGTAAAGGAGTACTTGGGTCGTTAATTTGAAATCAAGGATCTTGGTCCTCTCCAGTATTTTTTGGGTATTGAGATTGCTCGATCTTCTGCTGGTATCTTTATCTCCCAGACCAAGTATGTTTTGGATCTTCTTACCGAGGCTGGTCAGTTGGCTTGTCGTCCGACTGATACTCCCATTGAGCAAAATCATCAGGTGGCCGATTCTGAGGAGTGTTTCGCCGATATTGGACAGTATCAGCACTTTGTTGGAAAATTGATCTATCTATCGATAACACGTCCTGATATTGCCTATTCTGTCAGTGTTGTCAGTCAGTTCATGCATTCACCCAGCACACTGTATCTTGCAGCGGTATATCGTATTCTTAGGTATCTCAAGGGCTGTTCAAGTCGAGGTATTCTGTTTGCAAATCATGGGCATCTTCGTATTGAGGCATGGAATGATGCTGATTATGATGGTTCTATTAGTGACAGACGGTCTACATCTGGTTATTGTACGAAAATTGGTGGAAATCTAGTCACTTGGAGGAGTAAGAAGCAAGATGTTGTCTCCCGCTCTAGTGCAGAGTCTTAATATCGAGCTATGACTCTTGGTGTGTGAGTTGCTATGGCTCAAGAAGTTGATGACTGACTTATGCCTTTCTGTCTCCATTCCTTTGTCATTGTATTGTGACAATAAATTAGCAATTAGTATCGCGGCGAATCCAGTTCAGCATGACAGAACAAAACACATTGAGATTGATTGTCATTTGATTCAAGAAAAAATTCTGTCAGACCAACTTTGCACTACGTTTGTCCCCTCATCCCAGCAACTTGCTGACATTCTCACTAAAGGTGTTAGCAAGTCCACGTTTGAAGAGCCACTATCTAAGTTGGGCGTTTCAAATATTCGCGCACCAACTTGAGGGGAGTGTTGGAATATGGAATATTCTCTAGAATTATCCTTGTTTTCTTTTTACCATTTTCTTATTTGTTTCCTTAATCTTATTATTTGTTTCCATTACTAGTGATTGTAATATCTATTTAAGCCCGTATGATCTCAATAATATTCAAGCTTCTCTATTCTATTATAATTCAATTATAACCATACCTGTAACTGCTGGATTTGCCGCTGCAGCGCTGTTACATTGCCTGAAGCGTCTTCATTTACTTTAGCCTAAAAAATCAGGACAGCTAAGCAATGCAATCTTGCAAGTGTATCTAGAAATACTGAGACAAATATGAGTTGAAATTGTACATTGTTTTGTATAAGTTTAGCACGCTGAGCAAACTTCAAAGTACTCAATGTCTCATTTGCAGAGCTGCATATATAGTGTACAGGAATTAACAAAAAAAACAAGGAAAAAAATCAAAAAATTCGAATAGAGCAAACTTATTGTTTGCACAGACCAAATAGATGGGCTAACATTTGCGATAATTGTTGTCTTTGAGTTCCCACCGAGAGAATCCTGCATTCAAAGAGGAAAACTCTATGTAGTTTGGGATACATCATAACATTAGGAACCTGAAATAACTAAAAGATGCCATATTTTATACAAGATATTTAATTATGTAACCTGAAGGAGGAACGTTAATCTAGAGTCTCTGTATGGTACATGTCTATGTTTCCCATGTGCTACATCCACGAGAGACATTATCACCAGGCTACAAGCACAGAAGAAAGAGAATACACAGAAGGAAATCAAAAAGATCTAAAATCCTTATGCATATTAACAAATGTCACGGGTAACTTGACGAAAGCCTTGCTGAGTTGAGCTTCCTTTAGGCTTTAGAACATAGCGTCTCAACTCATGAAGATATGACGACCATTGGACCCATAAACAACATTGAAAAGTGCATGCATAGTTACGGAAAGCAAACATTGGAAATTACTGCAGTTTGTTTCGAGCAACCTAAAGAACAAAAAGGTTACTGGACTAATTACCCAAGAGTTGACAATGATTTGTTTATATTCACTGCTTCTTTCAAACGGTCTCCTTCTGCTCCAGAGCTCTTCTGCCTAATCAAACCAACAGTGTGAGTTCAGCACAGATTTGAATTTCACCCACACATGGAGGGGGGTGTTGTTGAAGATAAATAAAAACAAGTTTAGCGAGGGAACACAATGAACTGAGATGTCTGGATATGAAAATCGATAAGTACCTTTCTGAACCAGCTAGATCCACTAAATTCAACCTTCCAAACCTAATGTGAGTCGTAGAGTCTTCCTCCCAGCGGCTTTCAATTGTGCATGTGAAGACACTATGAGACCGGCTGCTCTCACTATTCATGTACGTTGCTGCTATTTTCCTATTTGCAGCACCCTGTTTAGGTTTAAAAATAATGCATCAAATTAACACTCTAACATGCAATACTAGAAGACAAATGTTCATTATTGAGTCAAACCTGTAGCAGAAGCTTGAGAACATCGGTCACAGTTTCCACACAATGTTCTGTAAGGTTTTCAACGTACACCCCTTTCTTTAGGTCTTCTCTGAGCTATTGAAAGAAAGCAATTTGTATGTCTCGTTATATGTAAACTTAAAATGAAAATCCCGGAAATGAATAACAAAATCGAAAATTACTTGCAGATTGCTTGAGGAAGGCTCCAGGAGGTCTGTTATTTGCTCATTGTATATCTCTAGAAATGAACATTTGCAGTTGTACTTCAGTCTTTCATCCCTTCTGCCCTCCTCTTCCTAGATGATTGATAGCAGTTAGAAAGAAGCACATGAGACTGGCCATAAGACTTACTGACTAGTTATATATTAACCTCACTAATCCTTGTGAACAGGTACTCAAAAATACGTGGAGTAATCCCACAATCTTCATTGAGCTTGCCATCCACCTGACATATCTCACCCATCATGGTATATGTTTTCCCGCTGCCTGTCTGCAACAATACATCTAAAACCTCCAAAACTGTGCCATTATACAGTATAAGATACAATAAACAAGGTTTTCCATTAGGTAATACCTGCCCGTAAGCAAACATACAGCTATTATATCCAGACATGCAGTTATCCACCATGGGCAATCCAGCAACCCTGAAAAGCTTTTCCTACACAAAAATATTCATGCAACAAATCAGATTATAATACTATGAACTTCATTTAATTTGTTTGTCTAGACATGTTTGCGTGCATCTTTATGACAGTAAAATTGAGTCACAGGTATTTATTAAAGTAGCACCTGCGATATCGTTTCGCATGCTATGTGATCAAAGGTAAATCTGGCTTCGGGATGGCCAAGCCATACTAATGTCTGCGCACTCTCTTGCCTCAAGTACTGGCCATAACCTTGAGATACCATCTCTGTATTACTCAGCGGTCTAATTCGTATCAAAACCTGTTTACCCAACATTCAGGAAATGTACTTAAGAATCTGACAGTACTAAATTCACGATCAACTAATAAAGACAAAATACAACCTGCACATTGTGATCCCTCCAGAAAGAAGGATCTTCCACAAGCTCGAAATGTGGGATTTCAACCGACTGCTCAGAATTCAGAAGCGGAATCCCTCTAGCAACCCTAGAAAAGCTCCCTCCCCTGGTTCCAGAGTGCTGAGTAAGCCTAGCACTAGCTAAACCACCCGACATTGCTACCATATTCGGAACTCTAGAAACACTCCTTGCGGGGGTACTTTGGGCAGAGTTCGGCTCTGATTGTGCTTTTCCTCGACCATAAACCCTCGGAGTTGCAAAAATCCTAGGGTTTGTTCGGCTACTTCCCGGTTTATCCTTGGATTCGGAATTGAGCTCTTCAATTTCTGTCTGGAACTGCGATGGATCTGCTATCGTGTTCAGAGGTGTTCTCGGAGGGGGGAAATGGATTGCATGTGGGTCGTTTCCGAACTCATTCTCATTTCCTTCACTTCGTCCCGTCTTCGTAGCGAGTAATCGGTCACAAGAGGTGTCCTTCGACATTGACAAGATTCGAATTTCAGAAGAAGAAGCTCGGTGGTATTCAGAAATGGCGTAACCCTAACATATCGTAAATCAGATGAATCAAAACAGACTTTGATCGATTTAGGGAATGTGATCAATCAATGAGCTAATGATGATGAAGATGGTGAATGATTGATCGCCATAACGGTGATATTTCACGAGATTTGAGGAATCTACAGAGTGAAAAGGGAGAGAGAAAAGCTCTGAAGCTCTGAATGTCAGGTGTATAGAATAGTGGACGATGGCGGATAAAATAAAGTCGGCCCGCTCTTTTTTCAAATTGAAATGCAGCTAATTGAGGAATACACCCTGATGTTTAGTAATTCTCACATTGACCCCAAATCTTTCAACTTCTATAGATATCGATATAGATTATAGAATCAAGTGTAAATGATTTTAGATTAGCTATTGGAAGGCCTAAGGCCCCAGACGGATGACAACTAGTCTGCTGAAAGCCTCAAACTACCTTCCTTACTTGGACCTTTGCAAGTCGGGAACATAAGTAGGGCAAGATAATCAGTTCACCTTTCTTAAGGACTCTAGCATACGAAAAAACACATCTTAACCGACTTAAGCAAAGTTCACAGTCCATTCGGATTATTGTGCATTCTTAAACGTAATAGGACTATCAGTCTTTAAAGAGGGTGTTAAGGCCAAACTATTGATCCCTTCGGTATGACAAACTTATCTACATTCCTGAATTTTGAGTGATTTAATCCTAAGAGCAACTCCAACAGGCTCTTTAAAAGAGTCCTGTTGGCTAAAATAGCTAGCAAAACCTTATTTTGTTGTTCCAACAAACTAGCCAACTCACTGGTTATTTTAGCGTTTTGGTTTTTGGCTGGCTACATATAGCTAGTCTCCTTTTCTCGCTAACTCAGTCTCCCGCCATCCCTTCTCTCATCTCATTTGTTGGCACAATGAAATCTCTCTCCTTCATCCTTCGTCTTCTTCTTCTTCTTCAAGCTCTGGAAGGAAGCTGCTCCACCCTTTGCAGTGCGCGCTCTCTCTCGCCTGAGCTTGTCTTCAATCCAATCACTGGTTTATATCATCTCTTCTTTTTATTTTTGGAGCAAATATTGGTTGTCACAAAAGATTGTAAGTATTCTCCCCAGTATCATAAAGATTGAGTAGTATATACGTGACACAATTTGCTTGCGATTATTCTTTTCTCCAATTCTCTGATCAAAGTGTACTCGTTTCAATTTTGGGTTTATCTGATTCAGTGCGTTCTTTAGTAAATTAATTGGCTTTTGTGAGCTTATTTCGGTCTTGATCAGTTTTCAATCGTTATTATTTTCATTAGGTGTACTTTGATTTGGCGTGGAATTGAGTCGATTTGGTTTTGATTCAAGTGGGAGCAGAACTTCATTTATCTTCATTCATATTTCGAGTCCTAGTTGCACACTAGGTGTTTGATGATATGTCAAAACGAAATCAAACATCACTTTAATTCTCTAGTGGGTTGTCACTACGTATATGTCATTTTCTAATAACATGACTTCATACCTGTAGCTATTGCAGCAACAATATTTGGATTTAGGCAAATCTCTTCCCTTTCCTGATGGCATCCTTATAAATGGGCAGACTCAATCTACCTTCAGCAGCGATCAAGGTTGGCGCATCACTTGAATATCCTTTGCCTTTTTCTCTCATCCGAAGGAAGTTTAAACAATTAGGCTTTTTATTAATTCTGTTTAAAATGATTTTATTGATGATGTTTATTTGTTTTGTCTTTTAGAAAAAACCTACTTGTTCAAGATTTCATATGTGGGCTTTTCAAATGAAGCTTGTTGAGGTGTGCGATTTTATTGATGATGTTTATTTGTTTTGCCTTTCACGATGTTTAGAACATGTATGATTCTTTTGACTTGCATGTAGGCCAATCCATGCATGTTCTAGTTACTTTGGATTAGCCTCTAAAGGACTTCTACATTGTTGCATGTACAAGGTTTATAGAGAGCATTCTCACGGCTACATCTGTCCTACACTCTACTTGAGCTTTAGGTTTGTTTGATGGTTAGAAAGCTTGGATTGAATTTCATGGTTACCTGAGAGTGTTTGGATTGAATTTCATGGTTACTTGAGAGTGTTTAGTTACACTTGTTCTATCTTTGCTCCGGTTTACCAACAAATTGACGTTCATGCAAGGAAACCAACTTTTTTCTCCTTCGTGTTTCTTGTAGATGCAACTTGACAACAACTATAGCCAGGTGGAATCCTCAAGGGTCATTCAATCAGTCGTGTTGATTTTTCCTTCTGTGCTTGATGTGTATGTGAAGCGGGAGCTGTGGACTTGATTTTTTGGGTGTGGTGTTGCATTTTGATTGCATTGTTGAAGTCTATTTCATTCGAGCCCCCCCTTTTTTATTTTGATTCTAGGACTAGTTATTTATCGAAAGCTTGATTCACAAATTGTTATAATCTGGTTGTCTGAGATCTTCATCAGAGATTATATCTCAATCTTATTCGAGTATGTATTTATCAAAGTGATTGGGTTTGTTAGTTTTTTTTTGGTAGTTGGTTAAGTTAGTTTTTTTAGATAGCAATAATAGAGAACGTTGTTGGAAGACATAGGTAAAAAATGGATAGGCAAATTGAATAGTGTACTTTTTTAGTACTTTTCACTAGCTATATTGGCTAGCACTCTTGGAGTTGCTCTAAGGGAATTATACCTCAGATGCTTATACACACACACACACACACACACACACTCATTATTCATCTATTGAGGTATGCTACTCTTGTTAATCAACTAGCTTGAGTACTCTCTGTACTACAGATTTACAATATCAACTGATTTAGGCTTCAAATAAGTGTTGTCTGCTACCACATCGGTGTTCACAATTCTTATTACAAACCAAATAATTAAAAAACGTCTAAAATGGATTCATCACCTATTGTCCATGTCCCCTTGTCTATTGTTTTTATTCTTTCGCATTCTCACTTCTACAACTAAAATTATTTTGTTACTCTTATAAAACTATGAATCTTTAGTTGATGACTATCATCATTTTGCCTTGAAAAGACATTCATTGAAGTCATTTCTTGCAAAATAAAAGAAGACATAAATCATGAATGCAGTTATAGTTCACTCACATTGCCTAATATTTGTCAACTTTTCCGTAATAGCAAACATGAGCGGAGCTATGATTTATCGATAGTGTGGTCAAATATTCAAAACCCCGCAAATTCACCTGTGATTAGGTCCCTTTTGGCAACACAAAGGGCAAATATTATATAATTTTTGATGGCTTAGAATTTCAATAAAAATGGTTCACAATTTAAAAAACAAAATCATACTAAACGATGTGTCCCTCTGTATTGGCAACAAAGCATTCTTATTGTGGCTATGACATACATTATATGACTGTATTATTAAACTGTGAAGTCTTTTGTAAAAAATAATTTAGTCTACTCCATTTGGCTAACTTATTTGAGGAGAGTGTTGATCAAGAATTAATGTTCATCTCCTTT
>JABCMJ010010762.1:0-18935 GCA_014822125.1 Arbutus unedo | reverse complement strand
ATTTTATTTTCCAAAAAAATTGAAAAATTCACCGTTGAGTTAAGAGAATATTTTGAAATTAATCATGAACTCGAAATTTTAAAATAAATTTTTTAATAGGTTTCGTGCACAAAACACAAAAAAAAAATTTGATTGGGGCACAAAACTGCGCCGTTTAATTGCACAGCACACCTGCTATGCATTTGTGCACAACAGGTCCCCCATTCCGACATAACCACACCCATTTACACATATTTAAATAAGTGGTTTGGCCTCACACATACTCTATATATGGGGACCCTGTTGTGCATACTAGAATTTGTGCAATGCACAACATGATCTTCCATTCTCTATATGTGCCGTAAGTATGTGTGTGTACTTGGGATGCGAAAGCTCACCATTCACATTCATGTGAGAATGGGCAAGCGTGTGGTTTTAGACTTTTTGTCATGAAAATATGAGAATATCTTAAAAAAAGATGTCAAATTCTGAAGATGGTCTATGTGGTAATTTGATATATTTAAATTTGACATTTGAGTTTTTTGATCTCCAACAAAATATGTCAAAATTGAGACATTTGAGGCAAAAATACATTTGACACTTGATGTCAAATTTGTATTTTTCAATTGTTACGTAGGATTTGATAATACTTTTGGCATTTTTGTTAGAGTTAATTTTGATGTCATTTGTTACCGTTTGCATTGTCCCATTAAATTTGACATATTTGTTGGAAATGTTCTTATAAGATAATATTTCGATAGGTTCATTTGATTCACGTTATTTAATTATTTATTTGTAAAGATAAAAAATTAAAAATATATTGACTTTTATTTTTTCAATGACGGTTTATTGCTAATTTCAAGTTAGTAATTTATTTGTTTTGGGGTAGTGAGTAAATAAGTCACACAACTAACGGATCAATATAAATAGTGAGCATCTCTAAGAAATATTTAAATTCTTTTACGGTTTATGTGGCAATTCGACATTCAAATTTTTTAATCTCTTAAAAAAATGTCAAATTAAGACATTTAAGATAAACAAACATTTAAAACAAAAAGACATTTGACACTTGTTGTCTTTGGCGTTGCGCCTAGTTTAAAATTAGGCATTTTGCTTACTTATTACTAGATTGCGTAAAAAAATTAAGTGGTGAAAAGTGAAAAAATTCCAAAGAAAGTTGTATCAAATTCATGCCTAGTAAAATGACAAAAAAATTAAAAAAAATAGTCGAAAGAATGAGACGTAATTGAAGAAATTGTGTTAATAGTGTTCCGACCCATCAATGAATTGGGTGGTAGGCTTGGACTTAGACTTGGGATTGAATAATTCGGGGTGGACAAATCACAGATGTTGGTATGGCAGATCAATTTCGTTTCTGTAGTTGACGTGATTGTAAATGAAAAATACAATAAAAGCAATCTCATTTTTTCTAAGTGCATTTTTAAAAAATGTTAGTAAGATCTCATTGCTCGAATTTTAATAATTAAAGTGTACGCACGGTTTGATACCTCGGTATTTCATTGCAATACATGCACGAGCATGATTGAGTAACATTTTAACCATTTTATCGATTGATCCCCTCTCACTAGGCAACCAACGAGAGGCACCCATTCGTAAAATGACACACGGTAATTTCGTGCTATTGGCTTTTCAATCAATTGCGATGATCGATTATGCAAATTAATGATTCATCCCACATGTCAACGTGCGCAACAAGACCAATCAAACTATGCTGGTAAAAAGACACACGTTTTACATGGGTTTCACGTATTGCATTTGTAACGCTCTGATTTTCGGCAACATAATTAAAATTACTTGTTACGTAAAATAAATATTTAAAAGAAATTGCTTCATTTATTGAAAATGGTTTGTATTGGTATTACGTTTGAAATGACAGAAACACCTTTGCAAGTTTATATACAAGTCAAACTTGTAAAATTCAGAGTTTTTTAAAGTACATCAACTAGGTCTTGTTGAATTCTTCGTCTTCACATATGGCTCTTCTACCTAATGTCGCATTTCTATCTGTTCTTCTACATCTGGCATAAAATGTCATGGGCAAAGAATTTACTTTAGGAGCGATGAAATTCAGTAAAAAGATATACTCAAATGCCAAACCCAAAGATAAGTAAGTACAGTAATAACATGATAACAAACAGAGTAAATATAAAGCGGAAGGGAACACTTAGAATTATGAATCTTCATTTTATATTTTTAGGATTCCCTCCTCGGAAAATCAAATCCAACTCATCGAATCCGGTTTAAGGGTTCGTGTCAATTCAACGCGTTAAAATTGTCTATCACTCCTGTCGGGTACAGTTCAATGCATCAATCTCGTCTAACACACCAATCGAGTACAGTTCAACGTATTAAAATCATCTAGCACTCTGACCATCACCCCTTTAGGATCGGGTATAGTTTAATGTCCAAGACCGTCCATCACTCCGAGTACAATTCATTGTATCAAGACTATCCAGCACACGAGTACAATTCAACACATCTAATTCATCCAGCACCCCCAAACAAATGTCTTAAACATATAATCTAGGTTTTCTCAACTTTCAGTTAACAACAACTTTACAAAAAATCAGGTAGCAACGACTATATCCGGACATATCCAACAATTTTCAAAATATCCAGAAATCCCAACAACACAACATGAACAATTCATAGGCATAGATAAGCAACAAGAATATGGTCTCGATGACAATTCTGCTCTCATGAGATCCCACGTAAATTTGCAAACGTAAGTTAAATACATGTACATGAATGTGCAGAGTGTTTGTAAATCTGGGTGAGTTATACTATTTGGAAGTGAAACCCAAATAGTCAGAGGAAACAATTTGTAATTTGGTAAAATTTGTTCAAATTTTCAGAGGTGGCTATATATATATATATATATATATATATATATATATATATATATATATAGAGAGAGAGAGAGAGAGAGAGAGAGAGAGAGAGAGAGAGTCCCCTTCTAATGAGAAATTCATCATTTTGCTAAAATAAGAATATTTTATTTCCTGATTATATTTTGATGGTCCGAACAATCAATGTTTTTAAAACATGTTTTTAAGGGTACTCGTGAGAAATTGACCCAAAAAAATATTAGGAAAGACTTGATTTAAGCAGTTTTTTTATAAATATTGATAGAAATAGTTTTGTGAAAAATTGGTTGGATGAAACCCTTTCTGCTAATATTTTGAACTGATTTTCCACGAGTATTCTTAAAAATATGTTTTAAACACATGGAACGGTTTGGACCATCAATATTTGGTCACGATATGAGAGGTTCTCATTTTAACAAAATGAGATATCCCTCGTTATAAGGGAACTCTCTCTCTCTCTCTCTCTCTCTCTCTCTCTCTATATATATATATATATAGATATATATACACACACATTGAAAATTAAAAATCTCACTCAAGTAAGCTACTATCGAACAGGTTATGACAAAATTTTGACTTTCTGTAAAAATAGTATGGGTTCTGAAATTGGTGAGGTCACTCGAGTGGTCAAATCTCGCTCGAGCAAGTTATCATTTTTCAAATTCTATAAAATGATATCTTTTGTGGGTTTTTCTTATACAACAGAACATAAAATAATGAATTCTAGATCTAAAACTTACGATTAACAATAAAAACAAACTACCTAAGGCTCCATTCAATTATCGAAAAGGTTGATCTCAGAAAAAATGAAGTGAAGTGAAGTAAAAGAAAAAGAAAAAGAAATATATTTTCTTATGTTTGCTCATTTGACAAAAGAATCTTATAGGAAAATAAAAACTTACTTGGTCATTTGTCAAGAGAAAAAACAGTGAAAACTTTTCTTTTCTGAATTCAATGGTTAGTTGTGAATAAAATTAATTTTAAGACCATATATTTTTAAAATTTTTCCTTTCAATCATCATGAAACTCATTCATAAAAATCAGAATTCCATCATGCATGTTTAAATCAAGAAAAAAATATGTATTTTCATTCTATCAAATTAAACAAATAACAAGATAAACATATTCATTTCACTAACAAGAAAAATAACGTATATTTGATATATTAAATATGTATATCCTATAAATATAATGATGGAATAGAAATAGTAGATATGTATATAACATATTAGATACACTTAGATATGTGCATAATATATTAAATATGTTAGAATAATATATGTCCAGTTTTTTACGACTTTCACTTTCTACCTGTTGTATAAAATATAAATATAATATGTAAAATATGTATACTAAACAAAATTAATTATTTTCTATTTTTATCCATTTTTTTGTAGTTGTTATTTTTTTTGTCAATATTTTGTGAAATATTAGTTTATCTCGACGAAAAGAATCTAAAAATATAAAATTATGTCCAAAATCTAAAAAAAGTTCACTAAACATGAAAAATAAGCTAAAACATATTATGTTTTGATCATTTTTCATCTTTTATGAAAAAAATTATTTTTGATCATAATTTTATATATTTTTAAAATCTTTTGTGGAGACAAATTAATAACCCATAAAAAATTGATGAATTTTTTTTAATGATGACGAAAAAAGTAATAAGATACGAATTTAATAATTATCACAGTCTAAATAGAAATCTTAATATTTTCTTGCAACATATAATTCTGTGAATTTGGCAGGACAAGATTTGAAGAAAAATAAATTTCAGCGAAAAAATTTCAAATCTATGACACATTACTTTCTTGGTAACTGAACACAAAAAAAGTTACAGAAAAATTTATTTTCCCGTCATTTCCTATCATTTTCTGGCAACAAAATGAGGCCTAAAGATTGAAGGTCTAGATCCCTACCTCGTTGCGAAAATAATCAAAGAACGAAAGCGATTTCGACAAAACTTCGACTCTGTGTGAGAGAGAGAGAGAGAGAGAGATTATAAAACTGGTAAACAGGAGGAGAAATCCTAGGTTTTTTTTATAGGTAAAAAAGGATTGAACTCCCATCATCAAAACCCATAATCGCCTTAAAATTAATAAAATCCATTATTCCTCTATTATCTTCCATTAAAAAAATGTCCTTAAATTCTTAGGAGTTATAACAGCTGAAAAAATTAATAATGAAGGAAAAACAATTCCACTGAACCACGTTCTACCATGACACCTATACACATGTGATGACAAGTGTTGACCACACAAACGATCTCATATATTTATTATGAAATAAAATGCATAAATAATTAACTAATTGATTAATTATTTTAAATAAATTTGTAAACTTAATAAAATAAAAATCCAGGTTATTACAGGATCATCCACCCACTCTCTAACCTCTTTTGCTCTCGGGACAGATAAATTTGTGGGTGAATTATTAACCTCCAATGCACATTCATTAAGAGTTGGACGATTGTTAAGGCCCTCATTAATTGGGTAGTTTGAAGCTAATAACATGCCTGCGGCCTGCTTCGAGATTTGTATAATATATTTATATGAATAAAAAAATAAAAAAATATTTTATGATGATTGCGTCCTCATAATCGTAATTTGAATATCTTCTAATGTGATATATGATGTGACAATATTTGTAACAATTTAAATTTTAATTGCCAGTACATATTTGAAGCGTCGTGTTATAATTAAAGTGCCCTATGAGCGTCCCATAAGAGTTAATATACAAATTTCCCATCAGGTGTACGTTAGCTCAATACATTTTTCTGAACATATATATTTTCTAACTTTGTTGTTGTCTCTCACTTTTCTTTTTGAAAAACAATTTCACACTTCAACTTAAAAAATGTATCTCTCGAAGGATCGTGCTTTTTATTTGGGGGAGTTTGTTAATCTGAGTTTGAATTAAATTATTTTTTAAAAATAATTAATATTTTGTAATTATTTTTATAGTTTTTCTTTAATTTGTTTTGTGCTTTCTAATTTGTTTCAAAGAGAAGAATAAAAAAAAATATAAAAATATAGCTCGAATTCAGATAAAAATATAGCTCGAACATTATGTGAAAAAATAAGAAGAAGAAGAAAAGTATAGCGTGTAACTCACTCTATTTTCTTTCTTTTGAATTTTTTTTGATATATTCTATGGCCAACAAAAAAGCTTATCAATTCTACGTAAGCAAAAATCAGTTTTAGAAAATAAAAGGATAATAAATACTGTACTTCACATATTAGTTTACTTACAATGATTTTTTCAATTTGAGAACACCTTTTCAATCTTTATTCAAATATTCTCTTTGAAAGATTTTGAAAAAATTAAAAAAACCATCACCCAGACAATTGTTTTTAGATTTTAATAAAATGAGTCGTGAAAACAGAAACCAAGAATGTAAATAATATCCTTTTTGAATTACCGATGTTATAATGACTGAATAAATTGAAATTAATTTAGTATTTCTGTCGTTTAATTTTGTGTTACATGACTAATCACTAAAAAATTGCTCGCTGCTCTCGAGGATGATTTTCTGGGATCAGCGCGGGATAAAGAAAAAACCTTTCAAGAGATAAACATATAAGAAAATCAAAAAGCAAAAAATTCCGAAAAGGTGCCAGTATTAATGTTAGTTTATTTGGTGTGTTTTTTTTTTTCTGAGACAAAAAAAGAAACAGATTCTTTTTTGAGTCTAGGAGGGAGGAATTCAAAAATGAAATTCAAGTTAACCGTCTTTAGAAGAAAAAAAAATGGAAAAAAGCCAAAAAAATATCTGGCTTCTTTGTTTGATCTTCTTTTTATCTATGTTTAAGATTAGTCTACTAATTTCTTTTATTTTTTGAATTATCTTTCCAAGACAAATTAAAACCTCAGCCCAAAGTCTAAAAAAATTACTAAAAAGAAAAATAAGTTAATTAAAATAAATCATACAGTCCAAATTCAGGATTTATAAGAGAAAAGAGCTATACAAAGCTGCTAGTTAACTTGATTAAAATAATGGTTGATAGAACACATATTTCTCCTCGAAAATGTTTTGATGTACTGTCAATTATATTAAAAAACATTCAGGAATTTGAAATTAATTTACACGTATGTTGACTAATCATAATTAATATAATAGTATAGTTTATTTTTGTGCAACACTACCAATGGTAATCAAGTCCATTCAGCTATTGAGTTAACATCAGATTCTGAGTTAGAATAATCGAACAAATTAGCAAGGAGGCCGGTTGTCCAAAATTCCAAACTGTATGAAACGATTTCATTTGACACTGCGCCGAAGAAACAGTGCCAGCGCCGGAACGGCTCGATCGTCTCATAGTTAAAGACAAAAATAACACTGACAAATACTTTTTAAACAAAAGTTTATGAGAAATTCTACGCACGTAATTTGTTAGTACAGATTTGTATGCAGATGTGTCTGGAATTGTTACGAGAACATCATGTATATCAAATAATTTCGAATCTGTAACTATATAACATTACTCAAATCGTACACATTCGCAAAAAAAGTTTACCTGCACATATTTTTCAGTGTGCAAATCATAATACAAATAGGTCAAAAATTGTTCAATACATGTGTAATTCTCAAAATAATAAAAGTTTCATATAAAACGATTACACATATATTTGTGTCACACTATAGCATTTTTTACGGACGCATAAGAATTCACACACTTACCTTATAATGGATTTGTGTAAAAACGAATATGTATAGAAAAGTAAGTCAAATTGTAACGCTTCGATTCTCGGCAATATTTTTTAAATCTTTTTAATACTATTTTTATTTGTCAAAATAATTATTAAAAAATAATTCCTTATTTCAATTGAAATTAAATGAGTGTAGAGTCTGAAAATAAAATAACAAAAATATTCTTCTGGGTTTATATTGTTTATTTTAAAGTTTACTAAATAATAGAGCAGCTAGAAGTATGACAGCTACATGTTGAACTCTTTTTCGGTGACCATCGGCTTCTCCGACTCGGGTGAAAACTCCATCTGCTCGTTTTCATCTGACATGAAACGCTATGAGCAGGGAAGTTGCTCCGATGAGTAATTAAACTCAATAAGAAACATTAATCGAAAAACCAAATAAAAAAAAAATCAATAATGCAACAGTATATAATATAGAACAAATAATAATTGAAAGGGAATAAACACATTGGTATGTTATACTTTTGTTCTTTTTAAATTTCTAGGAATTTCACCGAAAAACTCTATTTCCTACCCAATTATCTAACATAGGGTATTCAATTGATATTGACCATGTCTTACCTACCCATGGCCCATAGTATGACGTTATGTAATCGATTAGAATACTGACCTAGTAAGGAAGAGACCTTCTACTGTCCACTCAAGCCAATAACTATCTCAGTCGAACTGGATTAAATTGATAACGTGGCTTCACTAGGTTAGGTATCAACGAATCTTATCAGCTTCCCCTTTATTGGCTGAAAGACGCCCAAGACATTGCCCGACACTCTCTTAGGGTCTGATGCTGCACTCACAGATGGTCCTAAGGTTTCCTCTAACCAAATACACCGACCTCTTAGTTGGAATTCTTTCATAAAAATAGCAGGTCAACGTCTGAAATCAACACTTGAGATGACGTCCAAAACATCACTTGCCATGACGGACACCAATAGCAATTTAACATTCTTTCATCTTTACCTCATTAATGTTACTTACGAGTTTTACACATTTTCACTGCTTTATAATGTTCACCCCCACTTTCTTGTTACAAGTGACTCTAGGTTTTCCCTCACATAACCCCTAAGTATCAACATCATCACAAAGTTTTCTAATCAACAATTGCTCAACGTTCCTCTAGAAATCCAGCAACATGACAATTATAATAAAAATAGTCTCATCGGATAGCACAACGGTCATACTTGACATATTCAACAACTTTCAACTTTACTTCAGATCACGCAAATCCAAGTTACGTTACTATGCTCATATGACACAAGTACTCTATCATGATAACATAACGCCATGGTCACACATAATAAATCATGGTCGAACGGCTTGCGTGAGATTTCACAGGGATCTGTAGATATGTATCTAGTACTGTGCATGCTTGTGCAGTGTGAATATGTATTCTAGACAGTTTACAGTATCAGAACAATGTCCCATAAGCTAGTTTAATAATCTGTAAATTATGAAATTTTAGATCACTCGTGCGGTTGAATGAGCTACGAAAGTCTAGATTCTAACAAACTCAGGCCAGATATGAAATTAGAACAGTCCTCTAGAATCTGCAAAGGTTGCTCAAGCGGTACTACCTCGCTCGAACGAGCCTTTATTTTTTAGAACTTTCAAATTTTTTGATTTATGCAAAAATAGCTCGAACCAAAGCCCTAAAACATGCATACTAAGTCAAAAACAACAATTAAATGCATGAATGAAGTTCCATGGATTAGTAGGTGGAGAATCCTACCTCAATTGAAGAAAATACAAGGCTTTGAACACTGATTTGAAAGAAATTAGACAGAGCCTTGACTTAGGATTTCCTCCTTTCAAGAACACCTTATGAAACCTTCTCTGAAACTTGTTAATAACCTCACAATATGCTCTTTATGTCTGATTATGAAATTTAGGTGCATGATTATTTTATTTAACTCCACCTTATATAACGATTCGAAATAATTCCCGTCGTTAAACCTCATAAACTCCTCTCATGTATTCCCAAATAAATCCCATAAATCCAATTAAAACCTCAAATTAAAATTGTATCAATTTCCATCAAAATTCTAATTAAATTCGATTATTTCGTATTAAAGTTGAAAGAATCCGTTGCCAGAACTTATTTCGGTCAAGAAATCTCGAGTTAAAGCCATGAATAGGAAGAAAATTTCAAAAGATTTCATCTCGAGGTTACTATAAACCGATAGCTCACTCGAGTGGTCTGAGGTCGCTCGAATAACCTCCCTTAATTCAAAATTTCAATTTAATTAATTAAAATAATAAATAAGAATTTTTTAAATTCTTATTAAATTCATGGGTTATCACACATATAGTATTTTATTATATTTCTAATAAAATAAAAAGCTTTTTCTTTTCATTAATTGAACTAATTTATTTTTTTATTATTATTCAAAAAAATTCTCTTTTTTATTAACTCTACCAATTTATTTCTTCTATTCTTATTCAATTTTTCTTTCACTTATTACCCAATAAATGCAGCTTGGTTTTCTAATCAAAAGTAAATATCATTAATAGAATTAATTTATTTTTCTTTATTACTATTCAAATTTTCTCTCTTTTCCATTAACTGTACCAATTTTTTCTGTTATGCTTATTCAAACTCTTCTTTCACTTATTACTTAATTAATATAGATTGATTTTTTTATCAAAACTAAATATATTACGGTACCGTATTGAATAAAAAAATGTCTGTATTCATCAGATGGGCCCCAGCTCAGGACTTGGGAAAATTGTAGTGATGGCGCGTGGAGGAACGGAATTTTACAACTGTCTTAACGAAGAATGACGTTTGTCCCAAGTCCGCCAGCCCCCAACTCTTTCCTCCCCCAACCCCACATCCACCACAGTCCCACCCACATTTCCCATCTCTCTCTCTCTCTCTCTCCAGAAGAAGAGGGTGAACATTGTTTCTTGCGTTGGTGATATACATGATTGTGAAAATAGATGATACGGTGATGGGTTCGGCAACAGATTGGGGAAAAGGAGGGAGCAACAACGGTAACGGCTATGATTACTCTTACAAGATTTTATTGATAGGCGATTCAGGTGTCGGCAAGAGCAGTCTTCTACTCAGTTTCATCTCCAACTCCACTAGGGACCTTCAAAAGCTCTCCCCCACCATTGGTACACCAGCTCCTTTCTCTCTCTATGCGTGTATATATATATATCTTTACACACACACACACACAACCTGGTTTTGATTCTTGCCTTCTTCGTATATCGGTACTTTTACAGTTGGTTCTTGCATGACATGTATGAAATTTTTGGTTAAAGCTACTTTTGCTATAGAAAAAAGGGAAAAAAATGAGCAACACTCAAAAGTTACAATTTAAAAAAAAAAAAAAAAAACACGGAAGTAATAGGTGGTCCAGATTAAAAATGGCGTCGTAGGAATGAATCTGGGCCCCTTTTTAATTTTTCTGCGTATGTACTATATGTCTATATCCCATATGGCTCTGAATTATTGTTGGGTTCTGCTGCAAATTCATATGCTGGTAGTTTATGGGATGTATTATGACATGGTGGGGCTGATTATCTATTTGGGGGTTACAACTAGGGTACAAATTCTTGTTCTCTATTTCTCGTTTGGCTATGGAAGTGAACCTTACGCCTGTGATGGTCTTGGTGCACTTGTTGGATGTTGATAGTTTGTATCTAATTCCAGATATTTGCTGAGGATCACCAGTGGCATCATTAGGTTGTCAACCTTGTGTTCTTCGAGTTATCTATTTTTAGAATCCAACTCTGAGAGTAGAGGCAATCTTAATGTTGTCAAATGATTGTAGAAGCAAGCTTCTGAAATGTTTTTTTGTATACTTTCAGATAGTTTGATTTTCGTTATTTTTCTTTGTTTTTGCTTTGTTGCAATTGAAATATGGGATGGAAAACTCTTTCCGGGATAAAATTTCCATTTCTTTTTTGCCCAAACGAGGAAACGGAAATTTTATCGCTGAGGTACATTGAGTAATTATGCTGGTTTTTGCCATTGCTCAGTCAAATGAAGAATATAAAATATCATTTACAGCTATTTGGTTCTGTCTAAATCTTATTTGCCTTGCTCAGTCAAATGAAGAATACAAAATATCATTTACAGTAATTTTTTATCCTGGCAGTGATCATACTCTGTGTATGCAAATTTTGATCCTGTGGCCACTAGCTGTTTTAACATTTTTCGAACATGGGGCAACTTTTGTCTAAGAAATGTGAATTTATTTTCATGGGAGGCGTGGTCAACTTTTGTCTAAGAAATGTGAAGTTGTTTTCATGGGAGGCATGTGAATGAACAAACTCATAAAGGCTTTAAGAATGTAATAAACTGAAGTGCTAAGATTGAGCCTGCTTTTCTTTTGATAGGATTCAATCATTCTTTACGTAAGTTCATATTACATATCATGCTTAAAGTTGTTAGTTTTGATTGTTTCCAGGTGTGGATTTCAAAATCAAGGTGCTAACCGTTGGTGGGAAAAGACTGAAACTCACCATTTGGGATACAGGTAATCCACATAGATGGCTCGTTACTGGGCCTATTTTTTTCTGTGATGGCAATAATATATCCTCCTCATACATGTATTAAACCTTTTTCCTCTTCTTAGATACTCTTAGAATCAAGTTTTCCCATGTACAAGACAAAAGTTATACCTTTTTAAAGACTTTAATTAGGATTTTATGCTGTTAGCTGTATAGTCAATTTATTGATGCAGCTTTAGTTGGAGTTGGTAAATGGTCAATTAATTTGTTGAGGGCAGTTTGATATGATGAGTTATTACTAAGGTTTTCATTTTGTTGCAGCTGGACAAGAGAGGTTCGGAACATTGATAAGCTCTTACTATAGAGGCGCACATGGAATTATTCTTGGTATGCCATTTGAAAATCCCAAGATTTACATTCTACTTTGATAATTATAAGTCTTTTGAAGTGATTCTCCCACTTATTTGTTGTCTTTTGTAGTATTCGTCCTCTTAAACTTTTGTCTTCGTTTGGTTGTTGGATCTTGCATATTATGACCGAGTTTTGGCCAGGGAATATATTTGCTCTGCTTGCATGTTCTTGTTTTGAAACCTAGGGAAGCCTGTGTACCGTATCAAAATGGAAAGAGAAGCATATGTTCATTTCTTTTTTCAGGTTTAGAGTTCTATAGTTGTTATGTAGTAAATGAAGTTTTAGGATTTCCAACCGGTCTATTCATCCTGGTCCTCCTAGTTACCTCTAGCCACTCGTGATGCCTAACTACTTGGTGGGTCATAAACCTCTTGTCCAACACCACGGTGACTCAATTTTGAAAATTTCGTAACTTACTTTAACCAAAGTGGTTGTTTTGTCTCGTTTCTCCTTTTTGCACTTTGATCTCTTAATAATGAAAAACAGAGGAAACAACTACTATAATAGTTGTAATCTCACGTATATATTGTTGAAAGCTCTGCTCCGAGTCTCCTACCTCGTGCTTCTTACTATTTCAATCTATATAAATATTCTGAGTTGCTGATACCTTTTAGTCATATTGCCTGTGGCTTATGTTTTCTCTCTTTCCTTTTCGTTTCAGTCTATGATGTGACCCGGAGAGAATCTTTTACAAACTTGTCGGAAATATGGGCAAAGGAAGTAGAGCACTACTCCACAAATCAAGACTGTATTAAGATACTAGTTGGCAATAAAGTTGACAAGGTAAGTTTTATGGTTTACCCTTCTGCATACTTGTCTTGCACATTACGAGCACATAGAAAAGAGTAATTTTCTTTGTTCTTGATATTTTGATCGGATATTTCATTCAATTTTGTTATTGTGGTTTTAAATACAGTTACTTCATGTTTTCTCGTGCTCTTGTAGAGGAGATGAGGATTTTGATGATACGTACTATTTTCAGGGAGGTGAAAGGGCTGTGAGTACAGAAGAGGGAATGGCTCTTGCACGGGAGCACAAGTGCTTGTTTTTCGAATGTAGCGCTAAAACCAGAGAAAAGGTGCTGCAATGCTTTAAGGAGCTCACAGTGAAGGTAATCTTTTTGAAAGCATGATTTTCATCAGCTGTCACGTAAAATTACTGCGTGTTTTAGTAGTTTCAAAGTTTCGATGTAGAGCTTCCCAAAGAGTACGTTTCTATTTAGTGTCCAATTGTTTTTCCCTTGGCAAAACAAGGAAAAAATGTACCAGTAGCATCTAGTTTCCAGGTTAGGAAAATGATTGAGAAAATGAACAGCTCACCTTGACGACAATTTTTCAGCTTAATTGTAGGGAGAACAGTTTTATTTCCTTGGAAATATTGTTTTTTTGGAACACCGCCTCCTTCCAGTTTTCACACGGACTTGGGTGATTTCCTTAAGATGAGGATAGTATCTGCTTCTTCTTGCGTAGCTTTTCAAAAGCAGATGTTTCCGTGAGTAAGTCATAGTACATTTGTTTTTCTATGTAACATATTGTCTTAAACTTTATTAATCTTTTGCTCTTCTGATATTCTATTGCTGATTCATTTTTCCTTGAAACCAATCATTGTTTTCCTGCTAGATGCATCTTTTTGTCACAAAGGTACTGTCACAGTGTCACGCCAGCACTTCCCTTTTCAGAGTTGTGCTTGTAACTAGGGATCGGGGTTCTAGATTGCGGTATCATGATATGTACTGGTGATACGGCCATATATCTACCGATATCAGACAGTATCGGTTGATACGTAGGTAAATAAAACTATCGGAGGTCCAAAAGTCTACTGCATAATCTCTAACACGATACATAACAGCTGATATTCAAAACCCTGCTTGGGATCAAGAATGTTTTAACCCACTTTTAACGTTTAATACAATTTTGAGTTGGCGCTAGATCTACGTGTTCTTAATATATTTTAGTTTACAGATACTCGACAGCCCAAGTTTAGTAGAGAAGGGATCTGTAACTGTAAAGAGGCAACTGTCGAACCAGAATCGAGGATACCAAGCAGCAGCCGGTGGGAATTGTTGCTCTTGAGTGCACGTAATAACTCCCAAATGAAGGTAACCCAGTGCAGCTCAAATCACCCAACTTTGATTGCTCGAGCAATGGCTCCGCAGTAGTTGGACTTCTACACTCATCATGCAGTCAGACGGGTGATAAGATCTCAGTCTTGTCTGAAGCCATTTTGTTGTCGTTGGAGTTTGGGAAGAAGGATGGGGTTCAGTGTACTATCCTTTGTAACTTATACACACAGAGACATCGTTCTTTCATTGGTTGAATCTTTTGCTCAAACTGGTGTTTAGGATTCCGGTTGTGTTTAACTAAGCGAGTAAAATATGTTTTTGTAAACAGGTTTTGTAAAGTTACAGGCTGAGATACATGATACAGACACCTATATATATAGAGAGAGATCATGCTTCATAAAAGAAAATGGTTTGTTGTTTTAGTTTGCTCCCTCGTTCATATAGCATATGGATGGATTTTTTCTTCATTTTCATTGGCTATATTTCTACGAGAAGCTTATGCTAATTGTTAGGGCCTTTACTTTTTAATAAACTTATGCTAATTGTGGGTCATGTTAGGTTTCAATCCGGCCCATGTAGTTACCAAGTGATTGGACTGGTCAATGATCTAGTCCCAATCTTAATTCTAGTCCAATCCAAACCTGATGCTGATTCCATCTATTACATGCCCAAATTGAGCATTTAATTTTTTTATTGTTACAATACGTACCGATAATGGTCATATACTGAGTATCAGATCGAATTTATCCCAACTATCAATAAATGTGTATAAACTATAAAGAGAGAGCCAAAAAAATAAAAATTACTTTTTTCGCAACTTTTGAAAAAAAAATCTGGTACAGGTCGATATGGCCAGTATTAGCCGGTACGGTCAGCATTTAGAATGATACGGTATTAAAAGTATCTAGTACAATTTTTATGCCAAAATGGTACGTATCAACCAATACCGGTACGGTCTTAGTAAATTTGTTTCACACCTCTTGCCCCAAGATTCACTTCCTCTCCTGTTCGTGCTATTCCTGGCTCCCTTAAGTATTCCAATTAATCAAGAATTTGTGTTTTGGTTTTCTATTGTCAATGAAAATCTTATCTATGCCTCTATTTCCTCTCTGATCTCTGTGTGTATATATATACACACACACACATACACACGAAGCTTTTAAATTTCTTATTGGTTCTATCTTAAATTGTTTTAGATTTGCTTAGTTAAGAATTTTCTATATTTTTTTTAGGGGCACTTATTTTTTGATCCTATCATAAGTGTTAATTAATCTTTCATCATATCTATTTTTAAATGTTATGTTTTGGTCTTATTTTTTTTAAAAATATCCAATTTACCCTAATTTTAAGATTTGCACAATTTCAGCACTACCCTTAAAACAATAGGATACGATCAGTCTATTTTCATATCAGTTCGACGCCCCTCTAATTGAGATTGGGGAATGTAGATTTGCAGAAAACGATGACTAAGTTTTTGGTTCTGGATGACAACGGTTATTTAGGGCTTGGAACTACGACCATTTGAAACACAGTTTTGATAGTATATTTGAATATTGCTGTCGCTCTGTTTTCATCTTATGATATCTAATTCGGTTTGTGTTGGCTCCTAAGTTAGGTTTTCATCTATGTTTTGACCTGTTTGTTTTCCCCTGATGGTTTGATTTTTATGACATGCGAGACGAATGGATATATGATAACGCACCTATTTTTGAGTTTATTTTTTGAATTGAATGAGTTTCATCTTGATACTGTGAGATCATAAAAAATATTTTCAGATTTCAAGTTTCTCGTTTAAGTTTTTCTTGAATTTTGTCATGAAAGTAATTTTTCTGTTTGAGACATAGAAACCATACAGTCTTATTCATGTAGTATGGTATGCTGTAATTTTATTGTATTTACCATCAACAACAAATTTACCATAAAAAGCAAATTCACATTAAAAAACAAATTTATCATAAAAAACAAATTGACCACAAGAAGAAACTTACCAGACAATACATTAAATTTAGCTCAACAAATTTACCATTAAGATAAAATTTATAATCAAATGCAAATTAACTATACGGTAAATGTCAGAATGGATATGGTACCTTATCAAATTAATTATCAGATGAGCAAATTTATTATTATATGTAGAAAAGAGCTGTAAATATACCATCAACCTTACCAAATTAACCATCAAGTAATAAATTTATCATCACATGTAAAAAAGATCTAAAAATTTACCTTCAGCTTTATAGAGGGTAGCAAATTTACCATCTGTCATAACAAATTAACTGTCAACTAAGCAAATTTATCATTACATGTAGAAAAGAGTTGCAAATTTATTATTACAATTTGTCATTAATAAATTTACCATAATGTAATTTAAAATGATAATAATTTATCATATCGTTTGTATTTAAGACATGATATATTTATCCACATATAGGATAACGAATATAAGAAATTCGGATTTAGGAGGATAAATTAAAGAAACTAGAATTCATGTGAAGAACACAAACAATGATAAAAAAAAATCTCCACAGTTATTAAAACAGATTTTGGTTAATGCATTTCAGATTCCAGTACGTATATTTTAGATTCCGGTGAATCTTTTTTGGCGATTTTTTGTTTTTGTGATATTCTCACGATTCACTGAATATATTTTACCATATTTGATTTCATATTTCAAGCCTAATTTACTATCATGATTTCAACCTACCAAATCAATAATTATATATTTTCACTTGAAATAGAATAAAAAGATAAACTAACACTAAAAAATAATGGCAAAAATGTCAAATCATGTAAAAATAAGATGAAAACATAATTTTAAAAATCTAACGGGATGAAAACCTACCTATCAAGACTCATAGGACCTGATTTAAATTACTTTTTTTTATATCTCTGTACGTATTTGATAACTGTTTTCATATATAATTTAAAAAGGACAAAAAAGGAAAACCAATTAATGCTCGATAGAATCAACGAGAATGAGATTACCGCTATGGGCTATGCTAGGAAAGAAATAATATCTTGCAATATTCTCAGTATGAGAATCAAACTTAGAAGCATTGGGAAATTTCTACTCTATAAAGTAAGTAATCTTTTTTTCGAGGAAACATTAATTGCAGTTATAATTATTTAAATAACCAATACAAAGGACTAAATCAAAAGTCCAAGTAAACTAAAAAAACTAAATCAAAATAAAAAAAAAGAAGAAAAGCAACAAAAATCAATTAACGCATCGATCCACTTTTAGATATGAGTGAATAAATCATCGATGGATGATAAACCATGTGTGTAAACATACAAAACTTACATGGGTATTGAGCACTAGAAAGAACCAAATTGTGCTGGATAGTTTAAAAAAGGGGGAACCTGATGCACAACAAACATATTTTGTAGCAAAAACAATGTCATCTAGTACAAAAAATATCGTCCAAACACTACTCTTGTGGTCCGAACAGTATTTTATGTGCTAAAATAACATTATTTTGACATGTGTCAAAAACAAATAAAAGAAGAGCTTTGACTTTCCCTGTTGAGGCCTTAAATGAACAGGCTCAATCCTTTTATATCTACCTTGGGAAAGATCAAACAATGCTCCAAATAAGAACACAACTTTTGCCTTTTGTCCCAAATTCAAAAACTTATATGTTCCATCTCATAGTTGACCACTTTTTAAACCATCTCTAGCCCCAGTATAGAGAGAGAGAGAGAGAAAGAGAGAGAGAGAGAGGGTTTGCAGTTGCAATGGTGAGCTCCAACCCGGCCAATGGCATGGGGCTAATATTTGGCCTGAAAATTCTGATATTTTGTATTGGTGTATCTCAAAGTGCAGAGATATTTATGGATTGGCACGTAGCGATTGACACAAACATTAGACCTGCGTCTATCCATCAGCCGGTAAGATTTAGTTTTTACTATGCTTCAGAAAGTTTTACACACACACAAAAAAACACTAATGTTGTTGATTTAATTTGGATTTAAACCATAACAAATGAGAAGCTGCGTGACACCGTTTGAACAAAGTATTTCTCTTGTATAGTAATTCTTCCGCATGAATATATTGGGTTTTTTTTAATTCATTTCATGGTTTAACAGGTTATTACAATTAATGGGATGTTCCCCGGCCCCCTTATCAATGCAACAACTAATGACTATGTTCATGTCAATGTGTTCAACCACATGGATGAGCCCCTGCTACTAACATGGTCTCAGTTCTCTCTCTCTCTCTCTCTCTCTCACCCAAAATATATAAAGACTTTTTTTGTAAATCTTAATTATTAAAAACAAAAAATATATTGTTTTGTACACATTTCATAACCAGCTAGGATTAGTTCACTTGGCCACTGTTGTACACTTTTTAGTTTTTACTGAGAAGTTAAAGGTCAAATTTTACTGAAGGCAAGAATTAAGTAGAAATTCTCGTATAT